>PVKN010009584.1:0-23578 GCA_004027915.1 Capromys pilorides
CACTCCCTCCCTCTAATAAAGTGATATTGTATCTGGCTTCACTTGGTTCTACTGCAACCGAATGCCATAGACTTGGTCAGTTACAAACAACAGGAACATAGGTCTCCTTAGCAGCTGGAGGTCCCAGGGCAGGGAGCCGGCGTCTGGTGAGGCGCTTCTTACCACCTCGTCCCACAGTGGAAGCAGAAAGGCTACCAAGCAGGCGAAGCCAAACTCACTTTTCCGATGCCCTAGATCCCCTGCCCACTCTCGGGCCTCTAGCTGCATCACCTCAGGACCTGGTCACTTCCCCACACTGTGCTGCTGGGAATTGACAACCCAACACGTAGTCCCTGGGGGTTGTCTCGGACCACCATGGCAGTGTGGTGGAGAACACTTCCGGTGAGCAGCAGGTGGGACAGCAGCACGTGGGCCGGGGACTCAAGGGCTGGGCTCAGGATTGCAGACTGGAGGGGTCACATTTGGGTCATTTCAGCAAAAATCAATCTGGGTTTTGTGTTGTGTGAAAAACATGTAATTAGAGAAGCTCTCTAAGGAGAAACACACAAACCTGGGGGAACTCCCTTAGGCATCAGCCCAGGGCTGCAGGGTGGGTTTAACTCCAGCTCCTGAGCTGCCCCGGGAAGAGGCCCCTGTCCTGCCCCCAGCAGACCACAGTGGGAAAGAGCAAAGGAGGAGGTGGCGCTTCCTTCCTTCACCAAGCCGGGGCGTGGTCAGGTGGAGGGGAGGGCAGAACGCTGCTGTCCTTCCCACAGTGACCAGCTGCAGGTGGTCTGCACAGCTGCCATGGTTTATGTCTAGATGTCCTTGAAGAGCCTCCAGCGCGCTGAGCCAGGGCTTTGGGAAGACAATGGGCTGTGGAGCTGACAGCCAACCTGCTGCCAAAAGGGCACGGTCCTCCTAGGAAGAGACAAGAGGAGGAGCACACAGAGGGCCGCCTCGAGGCGCGTCTGTCTCCCGGATCCTCAGGCCGGCTGGTGTGAGCGGCATCCCTCGGCCCTGCAGCTCTAACGGGCCATCCTGCCCAGGAATGACCCATGACCTACGGAAGAGCAAGCCAGACACAGCCCTTCTCTTTACAATGCAGGTGTGGAGCACGGCGTTCCAGTGACAAGGAGGATGCAGGTGGTATGGCTGCTGTGGAGCTGCGTGGCCTTGTGGAAGGCCGAGAGGCCCTGCGGGGTGGCGTATAGGGCTCAAAGAGCCCAGGAAAGGGCTTGCTCCCTCCTGCTTCAACTGTGCCACCATTTTGGAATCTTCCTGCATTTGAAATCTTTCTGCACGTGTCCAAGACTGAGGTAGCTGAAAGTAAGGGTGAAGGGCTTGCTGGGACAACTCACAGGTGCAGCAAGGCCACAAATGAGGAACTGTGTGTCCCTCCACTTAGCTGTGTTCAGCATTTCTTGGCTCTGTGTCTTATTTTGACATTGTTGAGGTTATTGACTATAAAAAGCCACGCTGCTGTAGCTTAAATCCTGTCTCTATTACTCACTAGCTGTGTCCCTTGGACAAATAATAACTCTGCTCAGTTTTCAAATCTGTAAAATGGGCATATAGTAGCAACCTCTACCCCATAGATTTGGAGCACAGTAACATGTGTAATGTACATAGAACAGGCCAGTGATGAATATAAGCTGTTCTTAGCTACTCCTTGTCAGTGATGGTTTTACAGAACAGTGTGTTGTGCTGTAGCAACCACTGGGAACACATCCTCAAACACGCTGTTACTGAAAAATATTGTGCATGCAGAAAATGCACAAATCACAGTGCTGCTGTTTGACACCTTTGCACAGCAGCACAGTCATCACTCCTTCGCAATCAAGCTTTCTGCAATTTCAGTTCCGTGCAGCCAACCATGGTCCCAGCTATTAATATTTCTCTTGCCTTTTTCAAGGCAGAGAGCTAACTCTCTCACATAACTTCTATTATAGTATATTGTTATCATTGCTTGCTTTCATTACGCATTGTAGTTCTACTATCTTACTGCACCTGCTGTGAGCAGTAAGCTTTACCCCAGGGCATATGGACAGATGGGGGCAATCCTGAGACACTCATTGTGATGTAAACTTGTTGCTGTGCAAACATTACGTGGGTGCACTCAGACAAAAGGAAGAGGCTCTGTGGTCACCGTCCTATGAAATCTTACTGGGCCACCATAGTAGACATAGGTGTCTGTCATTGGCCCAAACTTTATTTTGTGGCACATGCCTGTGTGTAGGCGTATAGTGCTTAGCAGTCTCAGGAATCCATGGGGAGAGAGTGTGGTCTTGGAGCGGAAGACCCACAAGGATGAGAGGGGGCTGCAGCTGGATAGAACAATCCCCACGGAAAGTATCACATTGCCACCTGAAGTGCGTCTCTTCAGTCTCTCTCCAGAAACTCTGATTATGAGAATAATCTTGGGAATCACCATACCTGTAAGCTGAGCGCCATTTAGAAGCCAGCAAAAGAACACCATTTTGCTAAGCTGACTGTTTCTACCTTCTAAGCCATGTGTGACTCAGGGCTGCTGCAGAGCAAGAAGTGTCTTCTCTCCTAGCTCATCCAAGTGACCCTGGAGCTCCACCAAGGTCCTACCTAGGGTTGTATGAGTGACCTCACTTCTGTAGGGAATCTCCGTTTGCATGTGGAAATATGATCTGTCCTAGGGACTGGAAGACCACAACTTTCCGCTCCCTAACGAACAACTCCTGCTCTCTACTTCTATTCTTCTCATCCTACACACCAAGGTTTTATTGTCCCTCTGTAGAGGGGCACTACCCACCCTATCCTCTTTCTTAGACTTTTTTGGCCCCTCCATGAGCCTGTAGCCCATGATGTCTGGTCTTTCTAGACCTTTCTTGACAGGGAATTACACTACCTACTAGCTTTTTCACACATCTCAATTCCAGAGTCCACTCAATCAATCACTACTGGCTACAGTCTTCTATTTTGGACTAATTTTTCATCTTAATTATTTCATGTGGAAATGAAATCTCTACCTAAACACTGGCTGTTTAAAGCTAAAAGTTATGTCCAAGATATCTCTTTTAAAAAAAGAAAATCTAAGGTATTTGGCATGTGTTTGTGCCATTGTACCAGTTCAACAGTGCTGAATTGATTGTAACTAGTTCTCATCCCTCAATCAGAAGGAAATTGATTTGATTGTGTTGCTTTTCTACAGGGCTGTTAGACAGGGAATTATAACACTGACAGGCTGACAGGCTCCCAAAGAGTCTGGACTTACTTTAAATTAATCAACAAGTCAAGAACACTTCATTGGAGTCACCATAAGGAAAGCACTATGGAGGAGACAAAGGAACTCGAGGCACAGGCTTGTCTTTGTCCCAGAAAGCTGACAGGAGGTGGGAGCAATAATCTGTAAGCATGGCCAGCGAAGAAGCAACAGAAGTTCTGGATGGGTAGAGTGGCATGGCAGGGCCCTGCATGGTGGCACACTGTGAGGCTGGAAGGGCCAGGGAGAATTTTGCAAAAACAGACCATGATCATATGGGGACAGGATTCCAGCTAGAAAAATGGCTGGGAGACTTTTCAATCTAGATTTGTGAATCTAGAGATCAGAGAGGAATATGAGATGTTTTGCTAAGAGGGGAATGGATAGGACGGGAAAGGGTGGCAGAAGAGTAAAGTACAACTCAAGTGCAGCTAAAGAAGTTGGGCTTCTATCCTGGCTAAGAGTCTCTAGACTCTTAAGTCAGGTTGCTCCCTCGCCATCCTATGAGTGGCAATAGGTCGACAGCCTTGTCATCACACTGGAAGTAGAATGAGAACACTAAAGAGGAGGAGTCACTTGAGGACCAGGCAACATCTATGCAAGCTGTGTACTCTGGTGGATGCAATCAGTTACCTGAGACCAGATCTTCACTGAGGTGCCAAATCTGGAAGACTGAAGAACAAAGAGACTTAATAGGTTCTTGCAGTGTATCCCCCCAGACACTACCCAACTGTTCCTCACAGAACAAAATTAAATTACTCTAAAACACAATGACTTCCCAGGAAACCAGAAAATCTTAATATTGTAAGGAACGTAAGGAGAATAATAAGCCTAAAAATTATTATTTTGAAGTTATTTATACAACTACCACAGAAACATGTTGGAAATTCCCACAGAAGATTAACCCACCTATAAAAGGGGCCAAAGTAACTATCCTGGTGATGCTCATTTAGTCCTTGGGACACGATGGTGTCTGTCCTCTGCAGTTGTGGCCAGGGAAGGAAAGTCTATTAGGAATAAGAGAGTGAGTTTTGCTCAAGGAGTAAGAGTCAAATCCAAAGTTCTGAGAAGTTTGTTGAGTATGGACACAGGAGCCTCATGTGATGAGCTAGAGACCAAAGCATCCTAGAGTTTATCTACAGAATGCTTCAGAGAGGGAGGAAAGACCAGGAGGAAGCAGCAGGTATGGGGTAGATAACACAGCGAGTGGGTTTCTAGGACTTAATTTCCCAAATATCTCTGTAAATTCTCTCCTAAGCCTGGGACAAAAGGAAAACTTAAGGAGATACTTTTATAAAGAAAAATGTGATGAATAACAACAAATAATAGGTTACAGAAAATGACAGTGATCTAAGAATTATCAGTGCATCTTCTCACCAACCTTGGGAGGTAGATTTTATTACTGTTCCCTTTCAAAGATGGGGATGTTGAGGGGTGAAATAATTCCTCCAAGATCATCAAAGATAGGTCACTAAGGGAGAAAAGGCTTCCAACCAATGCAGAGGCCCTTGGGAGAGAAATTCAAAGTTTTGAGGGCATTCAGGTTTTGAGGGAACCAGGACATTGGTGAATACCATAACAGGTGTAGTGGCTTCTGGGACAGCAGACAGGAACAACTGGTCCAGTGTGAAATGATGGACTGTGGAAATCTACAACCTATAAATGACATAGAGATCACACCGGCAGGGGTGGCAACAGGGAAGAAAGAAGGATTCAAAACAGAGCCCTCAGGGATGCCAACATTTTAGGGAGAAGAAAAGGAAAAGTCTCTATACTCTGTGAACTGTGGTTGGAAGATCACAAGTTCAAGTCTTGCTTGAGCAACTTAAAACCTGTCTCAAAATTAAAAAAAAAAAAATTAAAATATTTGGGGGAGCAGGCTCTAACTCAGTGCAGAAGACCTGAGTTCAGTCTCCAGTTTTAGAAACAAAGTGGGAAGAGACCTCAGAGTCACAGCCAAGAAGAGAGAGGGCTAATATTCAAGAGTCCTGCTTTTACTGAATGTCCTGATTTGCAACTTCCAAATGTAGTCACTCAAAAGTATTTATCTTCTTAAGTTTCTCCACTTCAGTCTCCCTTAGCTCTCTCCTGTTTTCTGCCACCATGAACGGTTGCTCTCTGCCATGTGCTGCTATGCCTTGGAGCCAGCTGAGCATGGACCAAAACCTCCAGTGACTGTGAGCTAAATAAACCTTTCCTTCCTTCAAAAAAAAAAAAGCTTCTCCACTTCAAATTCACACTAATGTCTCTTTTTCTTATTACTTCTCTCTTTCTCTATACTAGAAAGCTCCAACTACTTCTAAAAGAGACATTACATGTCCACGTTAAGGACAAAAAGGAAATTAGAAAGACACTAGAACAAAAAAAATTCTTTAAAGTTTCATACAAAACAGTTATTCAAAAACATTTGTTTCTTACCTATTATGAGATTAAAAGCCAAGAGAAGCCAGATTAATTTCATAGTCAATTAATTGCGCAAAGTCAACCTACCAGAAGTGATAGATGCATTGGCTAGGTGCCATGGAGGGGCGCAAGGTGGGGTTCTAGCAAGCCTGAAGTGTGTTTGGGGAGATTCAGCTGAGCCATGTGGGAAAGCTGAAGGCAAGTGGGCCGCTACGACCAAAGAAGGATTTGCTCAGGGTTGAAGTAAAATCAAAGACAGAAATAACCCTAAAACAAAGACCAGGATTAGCCAAATCCTGGAGGCTAACTGGGCAAGGAGATCGATGTGGAGAGTCCTGTCTTCAGGGCCAAGCTGAGGGAAAAGACACCAGGTGCTCTGCAGGGAGGCAGGAGGGTTGGAAAGCTGCAACTGCTTTTGAGAACAGTGACCCAGAGTCGCATCCAAATTTACCTGGACCTGAGTCCTGCTGCCTGTGGGTGTTCAGCTGTTTGTGAGTTGTCTCAGGGTCCCTTTGGGACTCTATCCTTGAACTCAGCAAAATGAAGCTGAACAGATGTGTCCTTAAAACCCCTGTGAGCCTTAGGTTTCTCTCAGCTGTTAGTTCTGTGCTCATAGGAAGACCACAGACCTGGGTGCAGAGAAGACGCTCAGTGATGAGATTAGAGCAGAGAAGACAGCATCAGAAAGAGAAGAAGAGCAGCAAGGAAACAGGCCTGTTCTGCTGCAGCACCAAGGAGAGCAGGCACGCTGGTCACAGGTGCTTCCTAATGTGGAGATTTCTGTAATGCTGCCATGAACCGTGCAGCCGTCTTCAGTCTTTGTTCTCCCTTATACTTCTTTTGTTCTCCTTCTAATCAGAGGGAGTAGCACTTCCTACTCTTTGGTGCTGATCAATACTTGTGCACATGCCAAGAGGCCATCCGCCCAAGCCAGCATCTTTGTCAGCTCTCTCCATGCCTCAGAAGGGAAGCTGGAACTTCCTAGCAAAATATGAGCCTCCAATGCGCTCCTAATGGCCACCATGATTAAATAGCAACCATGTAGCTTTAGATGCCTCTGCCTCAGGACTTCTTGTTTTCTCAGGATTCAAAAGGCACTGTAAATCCCAGAACTCCATTTTTTAATTCTCCTTTTAATTTCCAAGGATGAATGAGAAAAACTTATACCCTAAAATTCCCAGAAAGTTATATGAGTTCTCTGTCTTTTTGGCTCAGTCTCAAGTTGAACTCTAATGAGAAATACTCAACTTATACATACATTCTGGGAAAGTGGGGTGTGTGCTTGCTGGGCTCAGAGACATCAGGGTGGTCTCCACCCACAGAGAACATCTGTATTCTGCCGGAAACTGAGACTCCTCCTCCATTGGAACCATACTCCTTCCTGGACATCAGTCAGCAGCTGTAGCAAGAGCCCTTATTTCTGATTGAACCACTAAGCAATATATTTTCTGACTAAACTTCAAAATCCCTTTGTAAAAGCCAGTCGTAGAAGATCAGGCAAAGAGTCTATCATTGCTAGAGAACTTGTTTAGCAACCAGAGAGACTTGCCCTATTCGTGGAATTGATGCTTGATAATTGGCATGAGTAAGATGTAAAGTTTGTGTTTCTAAACAGATCTAAACATTTGGAAAACTCTTTGGCTACTTCTTAATTGCATGTATATTTCTTTCAAAAGGAAAAAGTAGAATTATCCCAGACTTCTTACACACATTCTCAAAGGTCGGTAGTTTCTCCATTACCTTCTCTGCACTGTCTGTGCCACCTCACCACTTTGGTGACCTCACCACAAGGTCACTTGGTGACCTTGTTGTCACAACAGAGCCTGAAACAGTCCTGGTGCTTGGCTCCAGGCCCGCTCCCTCACCTGTGCTCTGAGGCCAGTCTCGATTGCACAGGCACCTGGAGGGAGAATGGCCTGGTGGTGGCCTTCGAGCCAGCCTGTTGCCCTCAGCTCCCCTGGGAATCATGGAAGTCAACCCCAGCTGTGCTCACCGGGGTCTGAGAGTGCTCCCAGCTGCCAGTGGACATGCCCAGGGCCTGCCTACTGCCTCCGTACCAGTCCTGCAGACTTCCATCCAGGGAGACCCTGAAGCAACCCTGTGACTCAGTTTCAGCTCATTTTGCCATGGCCAGTGACCAGTTCTATCTCTCTAGGGACCTGCTTGAAGTTGTAGTGATAGTGAGCTTTTAAAGACCAAGTGCCCAAACTGCAACCCAAAACCCATTCATGTACCATAAAGTGCCAACTGAATACTTAGGTTTTAGTTTAGAAAAATACAATTCATACGTTGATATCTTTTGTCTTAAAAGGAACATACACTAACAGAGATTCCAATATAAATAGCCCCCTGCAGCATGTATGCTACAGGTTTAACACCACTAACCTGGAGACATGAGTCCCACCTTCTCTTTCTCTTAAACATGGGTCACGTGACGGTGCTGGGAAAACCAGCTTGCAGATGCAAAAGAATGAACCTAGGTTCATCTATCTTACACTGCCTTAACATTAAATCAAAATGGAGCAAAGACCTAAATACCAAAACAGAGGCAATAAATATTCCGGAGGAAACAACTGGTAAAACACAAGAAGACAGGAATAAGCAAGAACTTTCTGAATGGAGCTCGAATTGCACAAGACATAACACCAGGAATCAGTAAATGGAATCACCTCGAATTACAAAGCTGCCAGCTATCAAAACAAGAAACCACTAACAGAGTGAAGAGACAATGTACAAAATGGGGGAAAAAAACCTTACAGCTATTCCTTGGGCAAAGAACTAATGTCTAGAATATTTAAGAAATTTTTAAAAGACCCCCCAAAATAAACATTAAAAAATGTACAATTGAAGTGAGTAGACACTTTTCAGAAGTATGAATGGCCAAGAACTATAGTGCATGAAAAATGGTCAGCATCATTGGTCACTAGAGAAATGCAAATCCTAACAACACTGAGGTTCCAACTCAGTCCAGAAAGAATGGCAGCCACCAAGCACTCAAAAAACAATAAGTAAATTGACACATGCCTATCCATGTTTACAACGGAACAATTCAGAAATGCTAAATCATGGAAATAGCTTATATGCCCAACAATAGATGAAATAATAAAGAACTCAGTCATAAAGAAAGATAATTTGAGTCATTTATAGAGAAAAAAGGATGGATTTTGAGATCCTAATGCCAGTGAAATGAATCAGACACAAAAGGTTAAGTAGATGATTTCCCTAATATTTCAAATCCCTAAAGTTAAATGATTGAAAGAGAAAAATAGAAGAACTATAGTAGGAAATGGAGGCAGACTCTGAGGAGACAGAAAAGGATCTAAGGAGAGAGTGAGGGAGGAAGAGGGAGTAAAAATGTCCAAAATAAACATGTATATTCACCAGTTCCTCAAGAGGAGTGTAGTTATTAGGTATCACAAATATATTTTAAAGAGAAAGGTCGTTTGACATTAGCCAGGTAAACAAACAGAAAGAGGCTGGCCTGGACAGCGTATGTTAATACTTATGCAGAACCTATCTTATGCAGAACCAAACTACAAATTGGTTTTAAATCCAAAAGGACTGGAGCTGTAACTCAGTGCAAAGACCCCAGGTTCAATCCTCAGTACTGACAACCACTCTCCTGCCTCTTCCACCTTACTGTGGGCCTGCTTCTCGGCAGACTTGCTTTCATTCAGACAGCTCCGCTGAGGGAAGATGATGCCGCTGCCACCACCCATGATTCATCAAATCTCAAGTTAAACCAAGCTGCCCTCTCAGAAACCCAGTTGCACTCCTTAGGATTTCTGCAACACTGCTGCCACCATGACTGCCTTTCTTCTAGCAACTTTTCTGTTCACTCCAGCTGTGCATGTCCCTGAAATGTCATTCTTAATCTACTTCTTTCTGGCTCATTCCCCAGGGCCTCTTCCCTGACACCTTCAAATCAATCCGCCTGGGACATGAGGGGCCCTGGCATTCCCTGCTGTCAAAGTCAGGAATGTGTCTTAGTGTCCTGTGATGAAGACTGTGTCCCCAGCTCTGCTCTCCGCCTAGGAAGGAATCAAAGGGGAGCTGCAAACTGAGTCTAAGGAAGCACCCCTGATCCTCTCTACTGCATGAACAAAGGTTAAGAGGCAGCCCTCGGACCCACTGCGTCCTGCTCCCCTGGGTTCAAAGGCTAGGCCTTACCATGCTGCTCTCCACAGCAGCCTCAGATTCCCAGGAACTTGTCACAGTTTGGGTCTACAATGTCCCAAAGCTCATGTGTTTGAACCATGGTCCCCATATAGCAGTATTCATAGTGGGACCTTAGATTGGCATCTGGAACATGAGGGTCCAACCTGTCCATCTATTGATGGGCCCAGGGCCTGATGAATTTGAGGGGTGCCAGCCCTCTGATCCCAAGCCACCTGAGATGACAGTTCTGCTTCACCAAGCACTCCCCACCAGGAGCTTCCACCTCACCGTAGCCCCAAAGTAAAGGAACCAACTGACTGGAGACTGAGCTTTTGGCAACTCTGAGCCAAAATGAGTCTTTCCTCCTCTGCCAGTTTGTCATAGTGATCAACAGCAGATGAATATAGTGCCCCTCATGTCTCATACCCAGACACTATAATTTTGGCCTCAATTCCCACCAACGCTTCCTGAAACATGCTCTGGAGATTCAAGAATTCTCTGTGCAGATGTGTAACAGCAAAATCCCTGAAAAACCAATGTTACCTCAGAACCCTGAAGACTTGGAGCTCCTTCTGCCAGTGTAAAAGGAAGCCATTGGCCCTTGTCACCAGCACTCCTGGTCTGGAGCAGGGCCAGCATCTTTCCCTATGCTCGTAACAGCTCCAGACTTTGCCTCCTTTGTTGAGCTCCCCCTCCAAGGCTCTCCTGCCACCAGATGTCACTTGCTCTGGTCACCTGCTTTGATGTTGGCCCCATCATGTGCTTCCCTCAGTCTCTTGAGATTTCTGCCATGGTTCAACACTGTCACTTCTGTCATAGTGTCATAGTGTATCCCCGTGTTCACGATGTAGATCCATCCCTGCTCAGCCTGTAGTGATCTGGTGTTCCTGGCACCCTGTTCATGTGCTCCTAGGCTACAGCCCAGAACCTGCCATCACCAGGGCCAGAAGCCCTGCCAGAACCTCAGTTTCTATACCACTAACTACTGTCCCTGCATGGTCTCTGCAAGTGTAGGACTCAAGGTGGCCTGGTGGGATGCCCTTCAGGACAGGTCACCACAACAGGCCAATTTTAATACACTCTCGCACTTGCCATCAAGTTACTCATCATCGCCTTCTTCCTAGAAGACAGGTTCACACAGAAGTGTCATGGGATGCACTCACATAGGGCCCATCCTCCCCACACTGTGCTTGACTCCTCCACAAGTTTGGGAATGAAGGCTAAACAGATGCTCCACAGCCGCCTGGCTCTGCCACTGGGTTTTTGCATCCAGCTCTTCCTGTAGTCGGCTCCTCTTCCCAGGCTAAGCCCTGTGTCCCCTCCACATGTGGCCTCCATGCATGGCTGAACCTGCTCCTGTATGTTCCATGCTGTGGTTTTCTTCTGTGTCCTGCTCCTTCCTCCCCTCCTCAACCCCAACCACAGCATCCTGAGACACAGGCAAACCCCTTCTTCTGCACATCGTCCTGGAGCACCTCAAGCTGCTAAACTTCTCTGTCATGATCTGAGATATTCTCCCCAACTTCACAGGTATCCTGGTGCCCTAGGCCTTCAGTAAACACTGATTACATGCTGTCACCCCCTGTGATGCCCCTCCTGCCAAGCACTGAAGGAAATAGCCCAAAGGACTAATTTTTAAATGCATTTATTTTGTTTATGGAGATACAGATGAAGAAACAAATACATACTCTATTCCAAATACTGAGCAATGACCTGTTCATATTGGGGCTATTTCCTTGCTTTTCTCCACACAATTTCATTCCTTCTTTTATCTTTTATTGGAGGATCATAGAGTGATTATATTTCCACATTGGTGGAACACATTCATGAAAAATGCTTTCAATAATTATTACAGTACAACATAGTTTAATTGTTTTCTTACATAAAATATTTTTAACAGCCTTGGACATACCTGTGTCCCTTTTCTTATCTTCCCCAGCTGTATTCTAGAAGCCTATTGCCACTGAGTATGAGTAAAGTTCTATGTGCCTGAGATCTCTAAACGCTCGGAGGCTCAGCTCACATGTCACACCTCACAAACCTTCACCACCCTGTTTAATTATAGCCCCTCCCAATTGTTCTCTTACAGTACATTTGCCTTGAGTCCTAGCAGTCTGTGGCTCCCTATCCATTAGTGTAGTTCCTTGCTTGCTCTTCTCTGTGTCTTCGGGTTGTCATTTTACTGAGCGCACCAAGGTCCTTGTAATTTGAATGAATGAGTGACTGGATGCCTGATTGTGTCTGTCTTAGAGAACCACAGCACAAAGCAGGTTAGGAACTGGGCTGCAGAGCTGAGAGCATTACAGCCCCCTCCTGGGCACCATGCTCCCCATACCAGCTCCACGCCACAGCCTGGAGGAGTCAGCATAGCTGGACCAAACCTTGCCCCTCCAAAACCTCCACAGATGTGCTGTGGACCCCGCTGACTCTGACGCTCAGAGGTGTCAAGGCCCAGGTCACTCTTCTGTCTGCTGTCCACCTCCCTCAAGGTCTGTGCATCCCCTCTTCATGCTCATCAGCATCATGCTGTGGGGTGGTGGGGGGATAGTGCCTTCCATTCACATACTATCCACTCTGCACTGGCAGATGAGGAGGGTATCTTCCTTCTTAGTGACAATTCTAGGACCTTGCTCTTCCCTGAGGGATAAGCCCACCCTTTCCCCTCTGAAACTTGTTAGTAGCCTCATGTGTTACTTCACTCCTTGCCCCAGTCTCCTATAGATATTCATTCAGTGGCCATTTTAGTACTGTCTTGAGGCCATACTGGTACTGATTTCAGGACTGATGGGATGGGAAGGGCCTTCAGCCTGCCTGGGCTCTGCTCCTGGGCTGCTTCACCTCCAGGGAGCTTAGGTCCAACCCCTGTCACCACTATCTTTTGTGTCATACCTGTCAGTATCCTTCCCATCAGCCTTCCTGCATGGTCTCCATGTACATGTACCATGCCTGTGCCATGGTGGTTTCAGCCCCCCAACTCGAGGCGTTCCTTGGCCAACATGGGCCAACAGTGTTGTCCTCCTCACTCTGCCAGTGTCCTCCCTTTTCTCCCTCCCTAATCATTTCTGACCACATGTTCTCTTGCTCCTCCCTTCTTCAGCCACACTCAGCTGACCATGCTCTGCTAACTCCAGCTCTTCCCTGTCTCAGAATGCCCCAAGCAGAAGGTTATGCATGTCACTTTCTTAAGCCATTTTTGTCCCTGACTCTTACATCAGCCTCTCCATTGCTCCTTCTTGCCCTATGTCCCTGAATCTGGCTTTGCTTTCTCTGTATCAAGGCCCCCGTAACATTATATAGCTACACCCCGATGAGTGCCCAGCCTCTGGGTTCACCTGGGCTTGACCTGAGCGAGTTGTCTTGGATTGCACAGAAGGCATGTAATATGGTTAATGTATGTAAGTGACAAAACTGTCTTTTTAAAAATATTTTTATTAGAACATTAAAAAGAGTGAATTGAGCATGCCTGTAATGGAGCAAAACTGTCATTTTCCAGCATATTCTCAGCACCTGGCGCAGCACTTGACATAGTAGGAACTAAGAATGAATGAATGAATGAATGAATGAATGAATACAAGATAATTACTTCTCCTAAAGTGACTCTAAGTTCTATAATGTGAATTTCAGGCCCTGTAAAGTGGAACCTTCTTTGAAAAATCAATACTGGACTTTTTGTGGCTTTACAATTACCTTGAGCAAACCCCACAGACAGGATATCCACGATTTCCAATTAATCCAGAGGGAACACCTAAAAGGACTTGCTATCCACAGCTGAAGACGCTCACATAGTACAGGGTGTAACCAAGTAGAAGACTGAAGTCCCTGGTGAGCCTTCCCGGTCAGGGGAAAGCACATTTCCTGGTTTACGAGAAGGAGCGCTGGAGCCAGGGAAGTGCCTCGGTCAGCTGGATGCATTATTGGAAACCCTGTAGGCTAGGCCAGCCAGTTCTTGCAGACGCGAGAGTCTGTGGCTGTCTGGTGTCTTCTCCAGGGATCAGCTCCTGGCTCCTGTGTCCCACTCCCACGGTCCAATGAAAGGAGCAACAGAAGAGAGGAGCCTCTGCTCACAGAGGACAGGGCCCTGCCCTTGCCGCCAGCTCAAATAGTGGCCAAGCCCTGGCAAGTTTTCCATGGAAGGACCTCGAGTCTTCGAGGCTGCTCCAGCTCTGGGCCATCCTCGAAAACCAGCCCAGGAGAGCAGCTTGCTCCAGAGCTGCCAGCATTTCTTTCTCTGACATATCAAGACTGTGTTTGATTAGGATCTTGAGTGAATTAAGCCACTCGCTTCACTGAGAATGTCTCAGAGCTAAAAGTTTCTTTCTATGCATAATTAATATTCCACCTCTTTGAAGATAAATTCTATCTCTCCAACTCCGTACATGGATCATTTCCCCTTGGCTATTCCTGTGTCATCTCTTTACCAAAAGTAAAATAAAACACAGAGAGGAAAAGAACATATAAAGAGCAAACCCTCACTAAAAATGATTTACATTTGTAGTCCCAGTGTGAAAAGCTCAAGAATGTTTTTAATGTGCGTCTAGCCTACACCTCGTTGCAAATACCTCACACCACTTTGCAGCAGGATTTTCCCATCTGTGCTGAAAGCAGCTGATTATGTAATGCAAATCATTATTGCTTCACATCTTTTCTATTTTAGATTAGTGTCTGGTTTCTTTTGCATCTGATTCAGAGATGCAACTGCTTGGGTTGGGCTTTTTGTTGGGGCTGTTCTGTGGTCTACACAATTCTATTTTCCTTGGGTTTCAGATCTTGCCTATTAAAGAAGAGATGTAAAAAAAAAATGTTCATTGTTCTCATCTTCTATTACTCTTCATTTTAACAACCTTTATGCTTGGTTTAAAAATGCTCTCCTGGTCCAAGAGTTTTTAATTATTTTTATTTTATTGTTATTATCTTTTTTAATCTTTCATTTATTTATTTATTTGACACAGGATCTTGCTATGCAGCTCAGACTCATAGTGATCCACTTGTCTCAGCCTATCTAGCACTGGGATTACAGGCATGTGCCACCATGCCTGGTTTCGGTGGTCAGCATGGCACACAGTAATAGGGATCAAACCCGGGTCCTTGCGCTTGCCAGGCAGGCACATAGACCACCAAATTATCTCCCCAGCCACCAAGAGTTTTTGGCAGTGAAGCAACTGAGACATAGGACGTGGTGGTAGTCAGATCAAGGGGCAGTGGTAATGGGGTCTGCTCTCCACACAGAAGCCAGTGTTCTCCATTTTAATAGACATTTGCAACATAGGCACACACCATGCCTAAGGTGTGCACCAGCCATTAAGCAGAGTGTGTGCTAACAACACAGTGAATGTTTAAATTTTAAGGATTATCACAATAAAAACACATTGCCAATAGCCCCCTCAAAATACTGCCCTTTACCATAAATATGTGTATCCCATCACTCCAGCCACTTTCTGAAGCAGACCTGGAAGTCCTCTTTTGACCTTAGTTTTGCTAGAGTTACCTTCTGTGATTGTTCTGGCTTCGGGGATGACCCAGAAGTTGCAAGGTGCCAAACCCAAAAAATAAGATCAGTGAGGTCACGCATTCAGGTTTCCACAAGCCTGCCTTTGTGTCAGGTGGCACTTGGCAACAGGATTCACTGGATTTTTGATCATACCTCATAAAGATATTCATGAGGGAGAACTTTCAGAGCTTCAAAGGAGAACGCAAATGATGGGATAAGTATGTTTGAATCAAAGGGAAGTATTTTTTAAGGGAATTAAAGTCAGTGTGTCTTTTACTGTAAGAATTATTTTAAATTTAAATATTCATCATATTTTCAATCAACCTTGTATATGGAGACATATATGGGTGTGCATGTATACATACATAATTTTCAAATGTATATAAATAATATTGTGATGATAAATTTTTAAGTCATCACTAATTTCACAATATTTTGGTGCATTTAGTACCATGTCTCACTATACAGCTCAGACTGGTAGTGATCCTCCTGTTTTCAGTCTCCCCAGTGCTGGGATTGGATTACAGGCATGTGCCACCACACTTGGTCTCTGTGGCAGCTCACTGTGCTTGAAGGCGTGGCTGGCATGGCATGTGGTACCTGGGATCAAACTCTGGTCCCTGTGCTTGCCTAAGCATTTAGTCCACTGAACTATCTCTCCAGCCCCATAAATCTTTATATATTATATTATGTTTATTTTCTCCATCAGCAAAAACAAACAAAGAAAAAAACTATCATCATGAAAGAAATTTTAAAATGTTAAAACACAATTCTCAGTTGTCCTGGGATAGAATCCAGGACCCTCACACTGAGGAATATGCTCAGCCCTGTCTTTGATTTTTATTTTGGGGCAGGGTCTCGCTTATTCACTAAGTGGCTGGGCTGGTTCCTACTTTGGGTCCTTCTGGGTCAGCCCCCAGAGTGCTGACAATGCAGGCATGTGCCACCACAGCTGGCTCCACGTCTTACTTTGGTCAAATCTTCACATCACAACAGTGGGCCACTGCAAGGACAGTGGGCTTGGTGTTCTGACTCAGCAGCCAGCAAATCACAAACTCCTGCTGAGCCTCAGTCTTCAGGTACAAAATCGGGGGACTGTTTCTCTGACCTATTTCTCAGCAGCCCAGGACTCAAAAGAGAAAAGATGAGAGAGTTTTGCAACTTGTCAAGGGCTACAGACATAAATCAGCCAAATAAAGTAGGGAACCAGAGGCAGCTTGTGTGCCCCAGCTGTAGGTTGAGGGGTTGAAGGAATGCACTGGCTGTACAGGTGGGGTGGAAGCTCCCTGGGCTCAGATGGGGTCAAACCAAGCAGAAGAAACCCAGAAAACTCAGAATGAAGCTGCTCATGGGGCGGGCGCAGCATAGCGCTGCTTTAAGCTTCACATGCCGATGTCAAAGGCTGCTCTTGTGCAGAGCAGCCCGCCTGCACTGGCAAGCTCTACCCTGACCCATGTCTGCACTGTCAGGGGCAGAAATAGCCGTGATGAGGGTGAGGCTGCTGATGCCAGAGCCATGTGAGGCCAGTATGAACCCAGGCCTGAACCCAGATCATTGGTTGGGGTCACCACTGCTTTAGAAACCTGTGCTTTGTTCCTGAAAGCAACTCATGGCATGGGAGCCCCCATACTTAGCAGTCAGCTGGGCCCCAGCCCTACGAGACTGTTTTTAATGGCAAAACCTGCAAAGTTGTATGTAAAATATTTGCCTTATAAAATCCTTGATGGGAGTCGAATTTCAGATTCAGAAAGAGCCTTTTAGCTAAGCAGCCGCACTGGACTTCAGGGACGCAGGCTGGCTCCTGCGACGTTTGTTATCTTCTAGCATGTGCCCAGCCTGGTGACCTGGGGACAGTAGGCCCACAAGGACAGGGTGTCGAGGTCTAAACTCCACGTGTCTTTCCCAAGCCAGCCCTAGCATGAGATGACTCAGCAGTCTGTGGAGCAGGGCAGAGAAAGGGCGGTTTTTACTCATTTCATTGTCCTGGGAGCGGATGTGCCAAGAAGAAAGACGTGTGATGGTTGGCTCCATTGCTCGAGCACCGGCCTGGGCCTGGGCTTCCAGTCTGCATTTTCTCAGTGTGCAGGATTCAGTGAGACTGTATGAGGAGGGGGAGACTCAGGAAGATAGTTTGCTTTAAAAAAAAATCAGAAAATAAAAATGAATCATCGCAATCTGAACTCAGAAAGGGTAAAAGAAAGTGGGGAGTGTGAATATTCTCTGGATCAAAGATTTCCTAGCCTTACAGCACTCACTGTGGAAGCACTAGAAAGTGCAATTCCTTCCTAGAGCGTGTGACTTTAAAAATGAAACCAATGGACAAAGGAGACCCACAGATTTCTTCCTTTGCCAGCTGGGCTATGAACACTGTGGAAGAGCTGGAAGGCAATAAGCAATGGTCTCAAAGGAGATGAGAAACCATCTAATGAGGAAAGGAGTACCTACCTGTTTGGGCAACAACAACCTCCCTGACTCACGAGCTCTGAAAGAGAATATCAGTTCCTTGTTTTTAAAAATGGGAAAAGAAAGTGTATGTTCAGGTTTACAACCCTCATCCCCTGTAGTTTTTTTAAAAGTCAATTTAATTCAGCCAGCCTCTGTGATCTAATCATTACTCAGAGCTGAAGGTGGATTTCCATTAAAGCAGCTCCATCGCTCCCATGCTGACCTGTGAATGCTCTTATTAGCTGCCTTATTAAGATGATATCCTGTCTTTGAAGGAAGAAAGGAAGATTATCTCCTTACCTGACATGTCATCATCAGAGCACTCTTTGTTCCAAAAGAAGAAAAAAAGGAAGAAAAAGAAAATAGAAGGAAAAAGAGTTGGCTGTTAGACATTTAAATTTAATGCCATCCAAAGAAGAAACTTTACTTTTCAGAGGTAGTTAGGAGCCCTTTAGTGACGTGTTCTCCCATGGCAAGGAAAGCAAGCCAGAAACAAAGCACTGTCTGCTTTATCTAGTGTATTTGTGCCCGGATGGTGACACCCAAGCCTTCAGGATCCCCAGGATGAAAGAGGAGCCTATTCAGAGAACCAAATACAGAATTACGGAAGCACATTGCCTATGGTACTAGTGCCTGCTGTAAGGGCATACAAACAGGTGCACTTTGAAATAAAAACAGCTGGAGGAGTGCAGCGATCTCATGAGTGACCTCAACATGTGAGAAAATCCAGGAGGATAAGGTGGGCAGAAAGCCACTGTGGCTCCTGTACCATCACCTCCTCCTTACATCATCACAGAGGCAGGTCACCAAAGACACTGCATGTCATGGAGTCAGTTGGCTTGCATTTCCTGTTTTCAAAAGCAGGTAGACTGCCGCAGCTTTCCCCATTCAACAATAAATAACAGTTATTTGGTTTAGTTTCTACCATTGGATCTGTTTGATCTCCTTGGTAGAAAACCCCAGACATCCCGGTCTTACTCTTCCACTGTTAGGAAGGATGGCTCTGTCCACTGGCACTGGGCATGTGGTGTGTAAGGGTGATGGGCTAATCACTTAAGGTACACGTACTGCATGTATATTATCACTGTGGTTTGTTTGAGTATCCCTCAAAGATCGCTGTGTTAAACAGTCAATCACCACGATGCTGTTAATTAGATGGTGGTGAGCCTTTAAGTGGTCAGCCTGAGCCTGGGTTACACAAGTTCAAGGCTGACATGAACTATACAGTGAGACCTTCTCTCAAGAAACAGGAAACAAACAATAATAAACCAACCCCTGATCTGGGCCAGGCAGGAGTTTCTCAGGTCCCTGGGCTGTTCCTTCAAGGAGTCTAGGGAAGCTGGGCTCTTCTCTGCTTCTGCTCTTGCTGCTTCAAGATGCTCACACCCAGAAGTGTGGCCCCCTCACAGCCCAGACCAGCCAGGCTACCCCACCCTCACTGAAACCTCTGGAACCAGGAGTCAAAGCAAACCTCTCTTTCCTTCATCATTGTCCTGTGCCACATATTTCATGATGTGAGATGCAGCTAATGGTTGTGTTCTTACCAACTACATTTATAATATAAATATTTCTGACTAGGATCTTCATGGACTGAGAGTGGTAATAACATCACAGTGGGGCCATCGTTCTCAAGGGGCGGTAGAGTCACCCCTCTTCTGTCTTGTGAGAGCTCCCCTCCTCCCAGTTCATGGAATGGGGCTTCTCCCTGGGTGCTCTTGGGACAGTCCCTCCCAGATGACTGTCAAGTCCTCCACTGTGCTGGGCCTGATGTGGGCTCCTGCAGACAGGCATGGCTGCCAGTACCTCTTGGTCCTCGTGCTGACTCAGGTCTCTCCATCCTCCTCCTCCTGGTGTGGCTCAGCTTGTCGCCTCTAGTCCACAAATGCCTTTGTGACTCAGGTGCCCAAATGTGCAGCCGTGCCTTGCCTGCTCTGCTTCTTGCTGTCAGCTGAGATGAATAGCCTGTGTGTTTTGGTGTTGGCAATGAGGCTCCTGGTCGGTGAAAGAATTAGCAAATCTGTCCATCTTCCCTTCTCTCCGACACCTGGCATGCAGGGCAGAATGGAAAATGGGTCAATTCCTCATCTTGCTGTGCACCTCTAGTTACAGATCTCAAGGTGACATCGTTTGGATTTAGTAACAGGAGGGGGGCTGCTGGGAGACCCAACCTGTGCTAAGCACTCTACCCACAGGCCTGTTTGCATGGTCCTTGCGAAGCTCTCCCTGTGTGTGCCCTATCCCTAGGGATCCTCTCTCCTCCTTGTATTCAAAAAGCCATACAGACTTTTTAAAAATGTATTTAGTACAGGGTCTACTGGGACTCACTGCACAGATCGGATTCTTAGTGATCCTTCCTGTTTTTCAGTCTCCCAACTGCTGGAATTACAAGTGTGTGGCACCACACCCAGTCTCAATCAAAGTCTCAGCATGCCCTGAGGGTGGGGCTGGCACAGCATACAGGATCAAACCCTGGCTGCTATGTCTGCTAAGCAGGCACTTCAATCTGCTGAACTATCTGGCCGGCCCTCACCATACAGACATTGATGAGTGTCTGTTTAAAAGAAATAGCAAAGCCTTATTATATGATTTGTAAAATAAGAGCCAGCTTAGTGTTGGAAATAGACTAAAATTTAGACTTTACTTGCTGCTCACAACACATGAGGCTGGGACTCCAGGAAAACAGCTGGCCTCACCAAGTGACCTACGAGAGCCAAAGGCAATGCTAGAGACACCATGGTGATTTCTGTTCTACCTCCGTTTATTGAGATCTAGAGCACTGGCTCCTTTAGCTCTGATTGTGCAGACTTCCACTACTCAGACCAAAGGGGCTCCTGTCTTCTCACGTACTCAAGCAAGAAACCCATCACCCATTTCTATGTCAACACACAAAGACAGATGCAGAAATTTTCCATTTGGACTAAATATATTTTTATAAAATCCCACCTGCTAATACACTTACAAACATACTGCCCAGAGAGGAGAGATTCTACAGAAAATCTTGAGACACTACAAAGACCAGGAGGAAATATGCCTTTTATTAAAAGTCTCATATGTACAAAGAAAACTGTTTCCCACAGCTTTGAAGACTGTGAGAAAGAGCCGCTATCATCCAAGGTTGCCCCCCCACTTTGGTGACACCATTTAATAACATCACAGCATATTATTAACAAATAGGACCAGTACACAGAAATGCAAAGGAGACGCAGGTACATGTGGACACTTCACATATTTTCTAAAAAAAGTGGACACAAAAATACAATGTGCCAGTAAAAAAAAAAAATAGGCATATCAATACAATACATGTCTTTTTTCTTAATACATGGTACTCTGAGCTTTCATCTCAAGCTTTTGTTTCACATCAGGATTCGCAGGCACTTTAGCAACCCAGCCATGGTGTACAATACAAGACATTCAGAGCAACAGATGGAAAGGGGGCAACCAGGGGCCTTGCGACCCACATGTGCACTCAAATACTGACTCCATGGCGAGCTTTTGTCACCACTGCTTTGGGACACCAAAATGTTCTCTGTGTGATGTGGAATGGCTTTTCCCTTCTTTGTCTTTTTGTTTCATGGCAGAATGATTTAGTGATCCTGTATCACTAGGCAGGGATACAGTGTGTGTCGATGTACTAGATAAATGTCAATTTCAATCAACATCAATTCTGACCAACCCCAGAAACTGTAGAGATCAGTTCATAGAGCCCAAGCATGACTGATGTATATACCCCTCATTTTCTGCCCTGCTTGCCACAACAAAAAGGAATTAAAATAATGTTTGGAGTGCACCAGGCCACAGCTCCACCTGGGACTGTTCATTCCTTTCTCAGCTCCTTTTTTTTTTTTTTTTTATCTCAGGTGTCCACAGGGCCCAGGGGCAGGCCTGGTCCCTACCCAGGTCACAGGTCACTTCTGGGTCCCCATTCCCTGTGCAGATCTCTGTTGCCCCAACACATGTTGGGAAAGTGACCAAACAAGTGTATTTATAAAACAGACTTGAATCATCACTCCATTGGAAAAGGTATAAGACAGTTACAAAAGGACTGCACAAACCAAAAAGTGTTGGCATATGGCTTAGTGCCTTTAATATAAGGATGGAGCATTCCTGTTTCAAGGAGCGGAGAAAGAAAATAGAAATTCATACTGACTACAAATAAAGGACTGTGCTGGGAAGTCCTAGAAAGCCCCAAGTTCTGGAGCAGCTGTCCACTTTCACCCACCAGAGATTGAGATGTTGCTCAGATCTGAGAGACAGTGGATCGAAAAGAGGGATCCATGACATCTCAGCTTTGGGGAACCCTCACCCCAAGTGCAGTGGGCTGCAGGCACAAAGCCATGGCCATTCTCTGCCAGGGGCCAGGACCCCGAAGCCCCAGCGAGATGCAGGGTGGACAAACACCTCAGAGGATGATTGTCAGGGTGGAGATCCTTCCATGAACCAGACACTTGAGATGCAGTGGCAAAGACGTTAAGGCCTTCTACTTCTTTGCCCACGTTTCATAAAGGCACTGATACCAACAACAGAAATATTCCATAGTACCATCGAGGTTATTTAAAAAAAATTTCCCAAAATACAAGTCTTCGTAGGAAAGCGTCCTTTATTGCATGATGTGAAGTGTCCCTGTTCACGCTCAGGAGTAGAAGGGCCGCCCTTTCTCAGGAGTCTGGAGTCTGTTCAGCCTGGCGACCTGAGAGGGGGATGGGGGCACATCCTGCCGGAAGGGTCCCTTGGGTGGTGGACAGCTAGGGTCCTGCACTTTCTTATATGAGTCATAGGTGCTGGGGCCCTCGGATGCAGGCTGCTTCTTCATCTGCTGCTCTTTCCGCCGTTGCTCCTGGCGCAGGAGCTCCTGGGTCTCCAGCATGACCCTGGCATTGAAACCATGCCCACCCAGGTAGCCGTTTCTGGAGCCCTGGTAACTGGAGTACCGGGGGTTCTCCTTGGCGCTCTGGAAGCCCTCACCAGGGGGGTAATTCTGCTCCCAGGAGTCCTGGGACACTGAGCTGGCATTCTTCCTGCTCTGCCTGGAAAGTAAAGGCCAAAGGTCAGTATGAGGGCTGGGAGGAGGAAAGGGGATGAGATGGAAGATGCAAGCTCATGTGTCGGCAAGCAGGGCCACATTCTAGTCACACCCCTGATACCATGCTGGAGAATGCCACAACCGCTGTCTTCAGCAAGCTCACTGTCACGGACAGTCCCCAGACACTGGCTGAGCAGGACAGAGAAGCAGGTGCACCAGCCACTTAGAAATGGGGCCCTGCTCTTTCTGAGTCTGGCTTGGTACTGTCTGTCCTGCTGAGGGTCACAATCGCTTCTGCAGTTCAGACACATTGGCCAGCACAGAACCCTCAGAGATTTGGCAACATCTTTTGTAGCAGTAATTGCTGCTTACTTTAGAATGTTACAATTCAATTCTAAACAAGCAAAACAAATATTTTACACAGCTGCCACCATAATGCCAGAAACGATAGCTAATATGAAATACATGTAATGGATTGCAGCATGAGTTCGGCTATGAAAGATTTACATGGAGACTCTTTTGGGATTAAAAATGCAACAGGCAGGCCTTTCCAGAGACCCGCTCCCCGGGACTGGACTACCTGGGGTCGGGAATGCACGATTGGCTATCATCAAAGGCCTGGACAACCTGCTTAACTCACTCCCTGCCATATGGGGATAGGGACATAAATCAGAGTCATCTAGAAATTTCGAATTCTCATCCCTTCTGCAACAAAACTGCACATGATTTTCAAGAAACATCATTGTTTTGAAACATCTTTAATTTACTATCAAGTCTGTAGATGCTTTTATGAATTTACAATAAGATAGGCTCTGATAAAGTAAAACAATTTTGTGCAAGGAAGGAAGCC
>PVKN010009585.1:0-23579 GCA_004027915.1 Capromys pilorides
TTATTATATATTAGGAAATTTTTCTTTGATGAGAAAAAATAGGGCCATCAAAATAATATTTTGAGCAATCACAATACTGATCTTTTTTTTTTCTTTTTTATATTTTAGTACAGGGTCTACAGTGTCACTACACAGATTCGACTCCTACTGATGCTCCTGTTTTCAGCCTCCCAATCACTGGGATTACAGGTGTGTGCCAACATGCCCAGTTTCAGCATGCCTCGGGGGGCAGGGCTGGCACAGCACGCCAGGAATCAAACTTTGGTCCCTGTGTCTGTCTAAGCAGGGGTTTTAGTCTGCTGAGCTATCTAGTTGGCCCTGATTTTTTCTTGAAATTGCCTGGAATTTGCGGCTTCATTGCTTCTGTGGTAGACAGAGTTAGTCATCCGTGGATGATGTGTTTGGATGTTAGTGGGAAGCTGACTTTCTGTCTCTGCAACTGCTTATGGTTGGCCTAACCAAAATTATAAAGGAGAAATGATTTTCTCTACCATCTTACACATCTCTGGGTCCTGGTTTTCCTTTTCAACACTCTCAGGTGCCAAGTAAATCTATTCTACAAGAAACAGGGCCATTCCCAACATTGTAGTTCACATGGACTTGAACCTATGTACTCATGTTGATCCCATTGCTCCTTATTCCTTCTTGCTCTGCCATGCTGATCCCTACCTCTCTAGGGTGGCCGAAATCTATATGAGCTGCTCTTTGCTCCTCTGAGGTGTCTGTGTTTGCCTGTGAGGCTCCCCTCCCTCTCTTTGCTTCCTTGTCCGCTGATGATCTTAGAGGACTTAGCTCGGGAACGCCACTTCTAGAAGCCACCCTGATGCCTCTCCCTGAATTTAGGAGTCCCTCTTCTCTGCTCCTGTAATGCTCTACGTAGACCTGTTGCAATGCTTATTACTCTGTCTCACAGCTCTTGCGTCCACTGCATAGTAATCCTTTTGAGGACAACTTGTTTTATTGACATTCACCACTTCAGCCTCTGTTGAGTAGTAGGCGCTTCAGATATACTTGTTAAACAGAATTTGGACTAAATTTAGCATTTTGGGAAAGGAGTCATTTCTATGCTTAATAATATAGTAAAAGCCTTCGACTTGTCTTACCCTAGTGGAATGTCAGTATTTCCGACTCTATAAAGTTTAGCATTCATGAATTATAGCTTGGTGAAAAGTTAGACTTGGTCTACATAGTTTCATTTGGCTAAAATAATTTTACAAAATTATTGAGGGGTTGAATGAGTTTGGCATGGAGTGGAAAATGTGTTTCTGAATTTTAACAGACACAAGAAACCAATTTGCAACACAAAGCATATCTTTCGGTTTAAGGGATACTGTGTGCCAATTCTGAGTCACTGCATAGCTAACTAGAAGCTTCAGAATATTAAAAAAAAATGCATGCTGCCTGCAACATGGAATGTCCACAAAGTTTTAACCTTGAACTTTTGTACTTTGTGCTCCTTCTCCTGCTTTTTGTAATTCCTTCAGATAGGGGAAGATTACCATATATATATATAATCATTTATATCTGAACGTTTGAATCCAGTGCTTAGGCAACCTACATAATTCTAAATATTGAAGACTGCATAAATACATGCTCATGGATATTAAGGGAATTTTCAATTCCCATTTCATACATAATCATGCCACGCATTCTAAACGCAGTGTTGGAAGGAAAAAAATCGCAAATCAAAGTCATTTGTATCTAATGCCATTAGTGAAAAACTTTAATATTGAAATGGTAAACATCAATTATTTCTATCAGTATGACAGCTTGGCAGAATGAAATGAAGTGCTGGGTACCTACATGAGTAGAAGGCACATTTAGCCATGTTTTGATTATTTGGCAATCTATTTGTTGGAGATCCTGTTCAACCACATATGCTACTACCATGCTGTTCGTTGCTCACCTGTCCTGTCTTGTATTTGCACCTCTTCTCTCTGTATTTCTACCAGTTCCCATCACAGCTTGTGGTTATTCATTTTAGGAATTTGTCTTTTTAGAAGGAGGCTTCCACAGTTTATACTGGTTTACTGTAATACCCTTTTATTGATTCAACATTTGCTTATTCTTCTCCTGCATATTTTACTGGAAGTATTTTTCCATGAACATAATACTTAGCCCAAATTTTAATGTCTTATGTTTATTCAGTGGTATTAAGTAGGTGCCCAGTTATAGATTTGTGTGTGTGTTTATGCACATGTATGCAATTGATGTGTTAGGAATTTAAAAACAAAGGATTGTTCTTTAAAATTATAGTAGCAATAAAGTTTTAACTACAGAAACTGTAGGATGGATATTCAGATAACTCTCTTGTTCTACAGATTCTTCATTCTTGGACTCAGCCAACCTTAGATAGAAAAAATTTTGGAAAAAAAAAGTGCCTGGCCTGGTGTGCCAGCTGAAAGTTCAAGGCCAACCTGTGAAAGTTGCTGAGACTCTGTTCCAAAAACATGAACATCATGAATGACTGGGGTTGTAGCTCAGTGTGAAGGACCTGTATCCAATCTCCAGTACCACAAACAAACCAAAAGAAGTGAAAAGTCGTAAACTGTAGATACTTTGTCATGTTTCCCTAACCAATGTAAAAAACTAGGTATTTATGTAACACATATACAGCATTATGTATTATATGTAATCTAGAGAGAATTTAACAAGTACTAGAGAAGAGCTATGGGTTATATGCCTGTGAAAATTTTTATAGGAAACTTGCCTTGGTTTTAGTACTTGTGGTGGGGTGCCTTGGAACTAATTTCCCCAAGATACTGAAGGATAGCTGTTTGTATGTGTGTGTGTGTGCATGCAAAAAAATTGGGTTTTACAATCATGAGGACTTGAAGAACAAGTTTAAAGTATAGTTTAAGACACCAGAAGAGAAGACTATGAGCAAGATGGAATTTCATATGCACAACCAGATGGTGTTGTCTTGAGCAGAAACTTCCACTCTCTCTCTCCTCTTGCCTCTACCTTTTCTC
Source organism: Capromys pilorides (assembly GCA_004027915.1). NCBI lineage: Eukaryota > Metazoa > Chordata > Mammalia > Rodentia > Capromyidae > Capromys > Capromys pilorides. The sequence goes on from PVKN010009585.1 coordinate 2,973, forward strand.
TGAGGTCCCAGGCCTACTTTGAAAGCCTTCAACTGATTAAATCTAGCTCACTGGTAGATTATCCTATAGGCTTTCTCTTACTTCAACTTGATTAATTGAAATCCCTAAACAACTGCAAAATCCCTTTAGATTGAATAATTGAAGATTGCTGCACAGCAGAATGGACACATGTACAATACATCACACTACAATTACAATCTTATTGAGAGAGGTTATTGATTAGGTGTACACTAGTAAAGCAAAACAGCAAGAGAATGTTCTGAGGCTCTACCGGTGCTGTTGGAATTCAAGGGATTTTTATGGGTTCTTAGGCACTGAGGTTAATCAGCAAAGGCTGAAAGGTAGGTCTTGAATGAGTCTTGAGTATAATAACTGAATGTGGAGAAAAGATCGTGAGAAATATCCCTGATAAGAGAGATGTTCGGATCTGAGTGGAAGGTCAGTGAACCAGTGGAAGGAACAGCAATGAGATTAGGCCAGGGAATAGGAGTTACCAACGCGAGCTGGTCAAGCAGGAAAGTGAGAGAGTAGGTCCATAGAGTGGTGGCCCTGAGCTTGTGGCCACCTCAGTGGTACTGAGTTAGAAGAGATGGGCAGAAAAAGGATTGCTGGAACCACCCTCAAGAACAAGTGACAAGCACAAAGAGAATGCCACCGAGCTGTGAAACGTTGGCTGCTCTTCCTTAGCCCTTTTGTATTAAATATAAACAGTGAGAAATTCTTCAGAATGTTAAACTTGTACACTGAATAATTTTTTTGAAGCTGTGTGTTTGCTTATAAACATCATAGAGATCTACAAAGTTGGCCAAGGCAAGATATTTTAGAAAAAGTTTCTTCTAGGTAATTTCTTGGAACTGACTAGAGCTCTACAACCTAGAATTTTATGATATTTTTATGCTCTCTGCACGGACCATACATAATTTATTTATTTGTGTGCATGTGTTGTTTTCCTGTTAAGATCTTCTTATGCTAAAGTGAAATAGTGCAGCCAAAGTAGAGCCCTCTGAGGAGTCTGTGGAAATACTGACAGATTTAGCAGCAGGGATAAATTCTAGGGGTTCATCTTGGAGTTCAGATGAAGACACTGGAAACCCTGGGGCAACTCTGAAAGAGATTATATTATTAGAGGAATTTGGCTAGAATATAAAGTATTGCAAAGTAGCATTTCCCTGTGCAGAGGGAGTGTTAGCAAAGGAACAGTGAGGGCACAGGAGTCGGGTCGTCCCTGGGAAGTGAGCCGGGAGTCTCTGGGAGGCATTACGGAGCGGGCAGAGCAGAAGCAGGCAGCAGGTTGCTCAGCCAGACAGTGTTCCTTAATTGTGCCCCATCTCGCATTGCCAGGAGCAAGCAGGGTGATTAAATCTCATTTTCAAGCAGAATACAGCCTTTTGTTCGAGGCAGTGCAGTAGCACTTTTCAGAGTCTGTAGCACTGGGCATATGCAAAGTGCCCGGGAGTTTTCTGCAGGATGATGGCATCAAAGGCTGCTGGGAATGGAGTGCAGGGTCATAGCTCTTGCCCTGTGGCAACTAGAAATAAGAAGGAAGTGGAAAGAGTGAGAAGAAAGGATGAACTGCTGCTGTTGGGCTGTACACCAGGCAGAGCGCCTGGGGGTCCAAACGTTCTGCTAGTTCAGTCCAGTTTGAGAACCGTGGAGGTGTCCCTCTGTGCCCCTCAGGTAGCCGATGCAGCCACTGCTGCCTCCAGCCTGAGGAGTTAGAAAAAACGACTGAAGTCTGAGGTCATTTGCTTTATTCTTCTTTGTGGGGCTAAAGGTAAAATAGTTGTGTCCCAAACTCAGTTAACAAACCTGGCTCACTTTAAAAAGAAATACAAGAGTTCCTGGATTTCTAGGAAAAAAAGACCAAATCTGAAAGACACTGTATTAATGCCAATTATCAAATTAGACAATGTAATTTAGAACATTGAAATTAGAGACATTAAAACAAATGCCAAAGGGGCTTCACAATCTTATATAATTCTAGTTCATTATGTTTGAAGTAATCATAATATCTGGACTATGGTAAATCCTTGACTAATATTGTTAAATGAGCAAATGATTTCGTGTTCCAACTGAACTTTGAAAGCTTAGTTACTCTCTCCTTATGTTTATAAGCTAGGAAGCCTTTATGTCTACAATGAAAAGAGGATGTTTCAGTATCTGTGGAGGACTAGATTGTGTAAGGAACTCTGCTAATTGTTCCACTAGTCCTTACCTCCAGCACTATGATATAGATACACTAACAGTAATTTGGAAAACAAAAACAGCCCCTTAAAAATCTGGCAGCATGACCAAATATTGCAGAGTCCCAGAGGATTAGAATCATGAGCGGATGTGTACACTCTAGAGAGCTGTTTTAATTTACACTGTTTTATCTTTTTTTTTTTCTTTCCCCCTGTATTGACTTTCTTGTTGGGACAAAACACATGGTCTATACAGTTTTTGGGGGGACTCATGCTGAGGATCCATGATTGACGTGCCCTGACCCAGAAACATCAGGTGGAAGAGAGGAGCAAAGCTACTGACTTCATGATTGCTGGAAAGGAACAGAGAAAGGGAAGACCCACGGAGGGAAGGGCCACGCCCTCAGGGCCACACTGACATTGGCCACTTCCCGTTTGATGCCCGCTTGCCTCCCAAGACTTCCCAGGGGATGATGCATGGGTGACCTCAGGCCCCTTATGGTCTAATCATTTTCCAAAAGCCCTGCCTCTGCACCCACCACATGCTTGAGGGAAATTTTAGCTAGAAACTCTAAATTATCTATTTTAAAAGTACGAATTCAGCAAAAGTAATTCTTTCTTCAGTGTTACCTTTCCATGTTGCTCTCAAGTTTTCAAAGATTAAGCTGTCAAAATTTGAACAAATATTAATCATAGATTTGGAGAAAAACTATAAAACTATTTTTTGAGAAACAAAAACATTCTTAAAAATGTATCAATCATTTAACTAGGTTCTTAGTAAGAAACTTACAACACTAACTTATGAGGATAAGTTCCGTTTGTCAGAGCAAAAATGGATTATAGGTAACCCTAGAGCTGAAGAACAGCTTTGATTTTTGCTAAAATCTGTGAATCCACTGCTTTCTGATCCACCCTGCACTGCTCTGAAATCTGGCATCTCTCTTTCTCGGTGTCAAAGATCTCACTCTCCTGGTGTATGGGTTTCCGCAGCTTTTTCTTCTTGAAGTAAGCATCAGTGATGTACTTGGGGATTTTCACTTTGCTGATACCAATTTTTGTAGGGGAGGCATTGACAGATTCTGGTGTGTTCTCAGAGGAGCACAATTAAGGCTAAGAGGCCCAGTCACAAGCAGCAAGCCATTGGCCAACTGCTTCAGGAAGTATCTAGGGATTTCTTGAAGTTTAACCACCCGGGTACTTCCATTCTTGTCCTCACTGACTGGTTTTGTGATGGTAGCAAGAACTTTCTCTTTGCTTTTCTCTCAACCTTTGATTTAGCACCTCTGTACTTTCTCTTGTACAAAGCCTTTCTGGAATACCTAGCAGATCGGGAGTATCTACCAATTCCTCTGACCAGGACAGGATTTCTGCTTCAGTGGGGCTGCCCCTTCTTGGATGTTTTTGTCTTCTTCACCTTACCCTTTTTACCAGTATCACTGGCAGAAACCTTCTTGGCTTTGGATTTCTTCTCTTTAGTGCTGGCTTCTCAGTTTTTTCACCTGCCATCTTGCAAGATGGGGAAAAGAACTAAGTTTCCAAGAAATAATAACATTTCTTTCACAAATTCCCTGAAATATTTCAGGAAGGGTCACAAGAAAGCATGATTTCAGGACTGATAAAATGAAGGTCAGTCGATTAAGTATTGCTTTCAATTTGTTTTAAAAATAAAATGTTTGTCCTTTCTATATAATCTTACTGATGATTTCATTATCTTGTTGAAATTTGGAATGCGGGCTCTGGCAGAGTTGAAGTCCCAGCCCCTTCATGATGGGCTATTAACATCAGAAAGTTGTTACCCTCGCTACACAGATATTCCTGTTTTTTAGCCTCCCAAGTGCTGGGATTATAGGTATGTATCCTGGGAAAGGGGCCAGCCCGGCAGGCTGGGGATTGAACCCTGGCCCCTGCCTCTACCTAAGAAGGAGCTGCAATCTGCTGAGTTACCTGGCCAGCCTCTGTGTTTGTCTTATTGTTTCATGGGCCTCAGAGGAATTTGGAATGGAGAGCGTTTGTTCTGTGGCCCTCACTTCTGATCGTCCAACTCTGTGGCAGATGCAGCACAGCGACCAATCACAAGGTTTAATCTTTCTGAGTGCAGATTAGCGGGCAAGAATTTGACAAGATCAAAAGCAATAGGAGGCACTGAATGATGAAGGTAAGAGAAACAGTCCCTGGGCTTTCAGTTAGTTACAAAATGCCTCCATTTGACATTCGTGACATGATAATTGCCGCTAAAGACATGTTTTTAAAAATTTGAACTTCTAGGTATAGGATGGTTACATTTTTCGAATGACTGAAGCTCAGTTTAGAGAAAAGGGACTGAAAGCATGGATTTGATTCCTGGGCAGGATGGCAGAAACCTGTTATTTCTCACCCTTATCTCCTCTGTAGAGAACTTTATAACACTGTAGAATAAATCCAGAATCTGTCCCAGTGCACTTCTTAATTGATTACATATATTTCAGAACACATGCAAAAGAAAAACCAGCTGGAAATAAAGGGCCTGGATGCTGCAGAGTTATCTGGGTTATTCCTCTGGAATCCATGGTCCTGTTACTTAAAATAGTTGGATTTTATTAGTGGTCCATTGAATGATAGAACCTACAATTTAAGATTACATGGATGCATCTTCAGGAAGGTTACCTGCCAGGCAGGTAAGGGAAACTTCCAAACTTGCAGAGCAAATGCTAACTTCTAGATATATAACATTCAGAAGGGAAGAGAAAGGAGCTACTGAATGAAATTATTCTGGATGACCTTATCTCTCTTCCAGCGAAGATTGTCACTGTCTAATGGAAACACACAAGACATCAGTCTGTTTTTTTCCTTTTGGTTGTCTAATGAACACCTATGTACTTTAGCAATAATTCTTGCCAATCCAAGGACTGTAACTGTAAAGGACTCATACAGTGAGTGGCTTAGGATGCCTTTTTGAGGGTCACCTATTTACTAAGTCAGAAGAAGTCATGAAGAAAGTAATTTTCTTTTTTCTGTGTAATATTTTGGTATCTTATTTAAGATTTGAGAAAGTGAGGATTTCACTTCATATCACACATAGTCTTGGAAAAGTCAGTAAGTTTCTCCAAGATGCAGAATTTTTATCTTGGAAAAAGGGAGGTGCGCTGTCTCTCGGCTCTACATCTCTTATATAAAAATGTTTTTGAGGACTTTGGATAAATGAAGGATTTGAATATTAAAGATTAAGGACTTGAATATTGAAATTTCATCTAATTGATATAAAAATTATTTATAGAGTATTGAATTTGACAGTGCTCAAGATGTTGTGATCCATCCTTTTTCTATTTAAAGGTGAGGAAATTATGTCCCAGAATGGACTCATTGCTAATCCTAGATTTGTAGCAGAAGCAACTCCAGAGCTTGAGCCTCCTGACTGAGAAATGCACAGCTTCATTTCTGTACAGTTAAACCATTTAACTTGAAATTTTATGAAGACTGTCATGACATGAGCTGGAGGTGGTGGCACACACTTGTAATCCTAGCATTTGGAAGACTGAGGAAGGTGGATCGTGTGAGTTCGAGGACAACCTAGGCTACAAAGTGAGCTCAAGATCAATCTGAAACTCCCCAAAAGACCAAAGTAAATAAGTAAATAAATAAATAAAAATAAAAAAGAAGGTCAGGGTGGTGGCAGAATCTGCAGGCAAGCCAGTGGCCTTACAATCCTTGCCCTTCTTAGTATGAATTGTTAGGTCCAGTTCTACACAGCAGGTCCATGTGCTATGGAAGGGGAGGCATGGACAAAAGCAAAGTCCATGGGTTTACTGCATATGCTGCACTAAGCAGTGCCAGAAAAGAAGGCAAAATGAATGCATATAATGACAAAGACAACGTATCACAGCACCAACTTCCACCAGCTCCAGGAGCAAAATGGGAGGTGGCCAAGCCCTGGAAGTGTTTTTTTTTTTTTTTTTTGGTGCTGGGATTCAAACTCAGGACCTTGCACTTGCCAGGCAGGCCCTTGTGCCTGGCCCTGGCCCTGACACAGACTTTGAAATTAAGCAAAAAGGCACAATTTCTGCCATGGAGCTTGCCCCTGAGAAGAGTAATGCAGATCTCACCAGCTCCCAACTGACATTTTATATTAACTTTAAGTCTCTAAAAATAAGCCATACTATGTTGTTGTCAATATTATTATTTACAGTATTGGATATAGAATTTCAGGGCCTTTCCTATGAACTATCTTCCCACCTATTTTGATTCTTTTACTAATTTTATTTTGACACAAGCTCTGATTCAGTCTAAGTTGCTCAGTTTGGGCTCAAATTTGTGACCCTTCTGCCTCAGTTTCCAAGGTGATGATCGGTGTCACCATACCTACCCATGAGAAGAATAGTGTCTTTATTGGTGGTACTGGGAATTGACCCTGACATCTTCACACTATTGCACCCCTGAGTCCTTTTGAATTAATTGAATCTTGAGACAGACAGAGTTTCTTTAAGTTAATGAACTGCACAAATTTGACCTAAATTTGTGATCTTCCTACCTCAGCATCCGGGGCAATGGGATTACAGACATGCACTCCATGGCTGGCTCGAAAATACATTAAATTTCATACTTGTTTTTGGCATTTTCTGCTATGTGTTTTCCTAGAACCTCATACTACTCCGTTTATCCTAGCATGGTTACAATATACGTGTTTTGCTTGTTTGTCTCTAGCACTAGTCTTTGAACTTAGTGGAGAGAGTATCCCAATTTTATCTGGTGCTGGTGCATAGCAGGTACATGATAAATATTTTTGAAAATAATGAACTAGTGACTCACACTTCCTCTTCACACACCCTATTTTAATAATGGCACTACAGATAAGATCACTACAGAAGTATTGATGTAATGATGCTTAAAATGAAACTGCCTACTTCAATAAATTAATCGAACCATGAATATTATAAGTCTCTGATAAGACTCATGTTTTAAGTAATTTTTATGATACTTTTTCTGTTCGTGTGTTTGAGACTTTCCTCCTTTATTAACTTCTGTGCTTCCTTTTAAAAGTGCTTGTAGTATCACCAAAAAACCCAGAAGCTGCTCTATAGTTTTAATAGGGAATCTGTGTCCCCTCAGTGCAAGGCACTGAATCAGGCCCCAAATGACATTTCCCAAGGCAGCTTTGGTGCCTCTCAGAAGCTATGGTGACCTGGTGATGACTGAAAATGCTGCAGTCACGGGGAGAATGAGTGCCCCTCAGCTGGCTCAGATGCGTCATTATAGCTATCTGGTGAGTCACCAGGGTGACTTTGGTGACTTGGTGGAGGTAGGCTGGGACGGGGACTTTGACCTGCAAAACTCAAGTTATGAACCCAAGGAAATAAACTGAAATGCCCAGAACCTTATTTCCATGAAAATATTTAACCCTCCATATACTTAACCACTTAAAGAATGAAGTGGGTAGATTCTACCAGCGCAGCGCAGCCCTGGCCCCTCCCCCACCTAAGCAATAGTCCAATAAACTAAGGTCAGCGGCGAGGAGCGTCCTTCCATTCTGACTTGTGTCTTCATAGTGATTTGAACAGGAATTAAAGACCAGGATGGCAGCACAAAAGAAAAACAATATGATATCAACTCCATTATTTTCCACATTATCCAGACCCTTTTGTGTCATGATGTGACCTAGCTTACGTTTTCCTTCCCCTATTGTATTTTTGCTACCTCCCCCTCTAGGTTATGAAAGTACCAAATGGACGATCTAAGTATATATTTCTTCTCTTCCTCTAATTACCCACAAGGCAAACCCACAGAATAAGCTCGGTAATTTAACAACGTTGATTTTCCTCATGCAGCTGATTTTGTAATTCTTAGACATTTTTACAGTTGCTATTTTTCAGCTCAAGCGAGCACAGGTAGAGCAAGTGCTATTTGGAACCGGAATCCGGTGCTTGTGGTAACAGGAAGATTATGTAACAGGACCAGAAGCTTTGAGAAACGTTTGGATAGCAGAGCGTTTCTAAGAGAGTGAAACAACATTAAAACGAAACCACAAGCCCCAAACATCTTGCAATTACTGACAGAACTGTGCCTTGTCAGATTATTCTGAGGAACAGCTCCAACGGAGGAGACAGCTGCTAAAATGGCAATGAAGAACAGACACTTTAAATTTGCAACACATCAGGGGTGGTGTCCGACTTCCCGCAAGGAATAGTTTGCCTTCCAATTTTGTAGCACGGGTCCGGAAAACAATGGAGAAGAAAGAAGATAGAAATTCTTCGCGTGAATGAGACGGATAGCGATCACGCATTCCTTGTGGAAGCAAACTCCAAAGATCTTAGTGCGGAAGCTTAAATGTGGACCGAGTGGCTGTGTCCTTTTTCTCCCTGCTGGTTTCATTTAGGATAAATCCCAGGCTGTCCTGCGTTTTAGTTGGAGACTCTCACAGTGGGGGTGATTGGACTTTCTCTGCCCTAGGCACAACATATGCTACTTCCCATCCCTTTAATAGGCATTAGTTCTGCAGACAGCGCTGGTCAAATGTACATTATTCACAATCACTTTAATGCAAATATGCAAGACTGAGGGAGAAAATGTGTCACAAAGAGGCAGTCATCCATTTCTCTTCTTTCTGATTCCTCCCTTTATAGGTTGCCTTGTGAAGCTCTGATTTTTATAATAAATACTCTACCAAGATAAATAAAGTAGATATGCAGCAGCCGCTAGGATAACCAGAAACTGGTCCCTTAAAATGGCCTTTTCTTAAAAGATCCCTAAAAATGCTTCCATTTGTATTGCTGCCTTTCTTTTTTCTTACTGTTTTTTTTTTTTTTTTTAAATAAATGGACCTAAAAATGTACTCTGCCAAAGTCACATTTGTAAAAGACAGAAGAATCGAAGAACAGAGCTTTAGTCTGCTACATGAAAATGAAAACACAATTGGTTTTGAACTGCAAAAATTAGCTTCTGCCACATTTTCAGCCTCTGCTTAAAGAATGCTGACTTCTCAATAGCAAGGTGCATGATCTGTCGCAGAACATTCCGAGGACGGCTGGCACGGATAGATTATGCGGGCACACACTTCCAATCTGAGCAGAGATCAGGCGGCATTTGCCTGTCTGAACCAGGAGGATGGACCGCACTGTGCCGGCAGTGATCCCCAGACTTACCAAGGTATCTACTGAACTGATGCCTGGGAAAGACCCCTGGCTTCCTGCTAACTGTATTTCAGAGAGGTTCGACACTTCGGTTTTGTTTCAAAGTGTATCCAGTGAATTTATTTATATACAACTGTTTGTCCCACAAGACAACTTGACAAGTAAGCCTCGCTTTACATTAAGCACATGAAAGTTCTAAGTGTGGAATGAAAAACTAAAATGTTACCATCTGCCCATATTTCGAGGTACATAAGATTGTGCCAGGGTCCCAATGAATCCATGAAGTCCATAAGCATGAACAGCTACACAGAATACATACATACATATATGTGTGTGTGTGTGTGTGTGTGTGTGTGTGTGTGTATATATATATATATATATATATATATATGACATTTGGGAGAGATTGTACTTCTTAAAGTATTACTATTAAAATGTTAAGCAAATCCTGCTTTGGTCTATGTTACAAGTGTAGAAAACATCAGCCATATGAGGGAAACACTAGGCTTTTACTGCGGCTCCATTCTGCTCATTTAACGGCCTATGTCAGTGTGCGTGTGGGTCGCGCCGTGTGCCTCTCCCTCTCTCCGGAGCAGCCCCTCTGATCTGCCTGTACCCCTCCTTTCCTATTGTTACCCTTATGATTAACTCAGGAAGTAGGGAGAGGAGAAGCCAAACAAGCTGTCACACCACCCATCTTCCCTTACTGTTTCTTTTTCATGTAGCCTTAATCTGAGGTAATTACATTATAAATACTGTTCCCCAATTATGTTTTAACGGAAGCAGGCTGTCACCCCGTGGATGGGGGAGGTCTCCTCCTCAGCTATTGGTGTTTGGTGATTTACGTAGACACCCATTAATGATAATAGAAAATGTGTGCATAAATTTCTCAGTGCCAAAAGGATAAAAGGCCCCCCTATTCGTCTCCTCTGAAAGGGGAGCAGTGCGGTCCGCCTTTATAAATGACCTAGGTAGTGAATTACTTAAGAGATTTGCATCGTATCCAATTAAACAGTTTTAATGATTTTGGTTGCATTCTGTGACATTACTGGACATTTTAAAGATGTCAGACGTGTCTTTGACTCTAAATAAACCACCAAATGAATTTAGGAGCTACCATTATTAATTAAACACCTGAATTTTCATGTGCAAAAGTATTATGACAGTGAAAATAGATCTCTCATTACTCGGAGGGACAGGAATATAGAAGCATTTTTAATTGATTCCATTTTAAATTTTTCAAAACTTTGTCATATGTTTAATCCTGAAAGAACAACAAAAGTGCTATTTTAGGTTGGATATGTTCATATTCATTTCAATTTAAGAAGAGAATATGAAAAAAGAATTTTTAAAGAGAATGAAATGCTTTTATTTTAGTAAATAACACAGGCAATGTGGGAACCCGCATTTTGCAATATTGGGTTGAATAAAAGGAGGTGAGCGCATGAGCGTGCTTGCGTGAGTGCTGTGTGCGTGCGTGCGTGCGTGCGTGTGTGCGTGTGTAGGGTTATTCTGAAGACTCTATTCATTCTGAAGGTCACTTCCAGGTCTTCAAGAGGGGTACGGTGCTTGAGTACTTAGCTAGTTAACACTGACCGCTGCGACGCTAGTGAGTCGTCTCCCACGGCAGCCTCAACGTGAACGCGGGCGTTTGGTTTTGTTTCTGAGCCGCCTCTTCCCTCCTTTGGGGTTCTCACGTCTCCCTCTTACACAAAACAGTCTTTGCCAAAGGACATTCCAAATTGGATCAGTCGCATGCGAGAGTTGTGAATGTGATCTCCTGGACGCCTCTGCGTCTGCACCCGCCTCTCTGTCTTCTCTTCCTGTGATTGGCTCGAACTTAGCTACCAGAGTCTGGTGTCTACGGAGACACCTTAGACACACGTTCACATCCTGCAGCCTGGGTAGCGCTGGCTTTTGGCCTGGCCTGAACTTTGCGAGGAGAGAAGCTGGACAGTTTGGGATTCTTGGAAACATCCTAAGTGGTTCGCCGTTTCCAGATTTGTAGACTGCCCTTACCTGGATGTGGCTCTCTTAGGCTAGGCTTAAACTGATGTGGTTTCTCAAACATAAGGTTGCAAAAAGGTTGTTCCTGTAATCAATTTGTTGTTGAATATGGCATTTTATATCTCATAGATTTCTTTTTCATTTTATCTGAATTATTTATTATTGGCAAAAGTTTTTCTTTTTTAAAAAAATGCATTTAGTACAGGGTCTACAGGGTCTCACCACATAGATCAGACTCATAGTGATCCTTCTGTATTCAGCCTCCCAAGTGCTGGGGTGTCAGGCACATGCTATCATGCCCAGTCTCAATTGCTGTCTCAGTGGTCCCTGGGGTAGGGCATGCCGGAGATTGAACTCTGGTCCCTCGTCCCCTGAGCTATCTGGTCAGCCCTGGTCTCGCTTACTTTTAAGCTTGTAAGCCTAATTTTTTCACAGAAGTTTCAAATTTCTATAAAAACTGAGCCAAAGCACAGATTCCTATATATGCTACCTTATATATTTCTTTTACTAATATCTTTGATTATTACTGAACATTTGTGAAAATTGATCAACCAATGTTCACACATTTGTGTTAAAAGTTTATAGTCAACATTATAATTCATGCCTTGCATTATATTATGGGCAAGACAAATGCGTAATGCAATATGTCCACAGTTGCAGAAAAATGCTTTGCAGTTCCACTGCCCTGAAATTTCCACACCTCGAGTAGTCTTCCGTCCTCTTCCTAAGCTCCTACAAAGTGCTAATTATGTAAGCCATCTTTTACTTTTCTTGTCACAGAATGTCACATAGATGCAGCCAAACAATATATATAGATTTAAGACACATATGTCTACATCTATGTCTATGTCGACATATAGATATGCCTACATATAGATATGAATAAAATAGTAAAAATTAGAAATGATATGGAATTTCACAAAACAAAAATTGTGTAGTTTTTTCACATTGGTTTCTTTCAGTTAACTAAATACATTCCAGTTTTCTCAGGGTTTTTTTTTTTTTTTTTTCACTGAAACTAAAACAGCATAGGATTTCTTTGTTTGGAGATTGAGAAACATATAACAAAGCTAGTGATTCGCAGCAGATGATTTGGTTTGATCGTTTCTGCTATCAAGAAGTATTACCTGAGAACTTGAAGAAAGGAAGAAAGGGAGGAATCACTGTTCATAATTTCATGTAAGAACTGATGAAGAGCAGGTGAAATCACCCAGGGACTAGGTGCTTGTTTTGGCAAGCACAGGGACCAGGGTTTGATTCCCGGTCTCCCATGCCACCCCAGCCCTGCCCGCAGGATGCGCTGAGCCAGAGACTGAGTCTGAGCTTGGTGGTGCACGCCTGTAATCTCAGCACTGGAGAGGCCAAAAGCTGGAGGATCACTGGGAGTCCAAGCTGTGTGGTGAGACCTTGCACCAAGTTCATAAAAACAGAACAAAACAAAACAAAAAAAGAATGAGTGAAACTTTCTTATTGGTTATGTTTGATATAAATATGTTCTTTTAGAAGTCACAAATCACTTTCCTAAGCCTGGGACATCTAAATTTTGCTCAAGTATAGAAACTGAATTTCTAGGCAGAAAAAGACACCGAGTTTCTATAGTTTTCCGATCATTTCATTTGACTTCGCAAGAGTGGAAATGTTTCTACATTTTTTCAGTCAGAAGAACATTTAGAGGCATAAAGGCAGTAGGACATTTTTTTTCTTTATACATCTATGACACTAGTTTTTATTTGGAAGTTGAAGAATTAGACAGTAGATTATATTGAAGCATAAAACTATCCCTTCTGTGATTTTATTTCTTTGAACAACCCTTTCACTTGTAAAACATGTACATTTCTCAAATCTATGATGTAAGTGCTTATATGAAATCCTCAGCAACAGTAAACATGTATGTGAAATACACGCTGGCACTTTCCCTTATCTATTTATTTATTTACTTAATTGGTCTTTGAGGGACAAAAGGCAGTTCAGGCTGGCTTTGAGTTCACTTCGTTGCTCAGGCTGGTCTTGAACTCCCAGGGATCCTTCTGCCTCAGCCTCCGGAGTGCTGGGATTAAGGTTGTGCACCACCAAGCCTGACTTATTTTTGAAACCTAGGGTCTACCATGTGTCTTGAGGGGGGAGTACAAGAAGTGGAACCCAGCATCTTCGGGCTGAGATGTCATCTAGTCTCTTTTTCTTTTGTACCTTGAGGTGAGGTTTCCGCTCAGTTATCAAATTGCCCAGTGTAGGCTTGAACTTGTCACCTTCCTACCTTAGCTTCCCGCAGTGCTGGGACATCACATCCGGCTCTAGGCACCTTGGAGAATAGAAGGTGTCCTTTCAAACAAGCAAACAATAAAACCTAGACATATGCGGACGTGGAGGAAGCACGAGGGAAGGGTCTTCTTCCCACAGGAAGGCACAACCGAGGCCCTTGGCTTTTCCTTCGGGTGCCCGGGAGGAAGCTGCATGCTGCACGACTGCAGCTGCGCAGGGGCCGTGTGACTGTTCTGCTCACTGGCACGAACAGAGAGATCCACACTCTTTGTCTCGAGGCGAGAACATCCTACGCCATTTTCCTCCCACTCCCAGCTTCCCGCCCTCGCTTTCCTTTTTCTGTGGCCTAGATGCAGATATTCTAACTAAAACTCCTGCAACCTCGACTCAGCATCTCAAGCTCCGCTGCCTGGGCACCCCGAGGCGCCTCAGAGGTTGGGGTCTCGGGGCAGCACGCTCTGGAGGCTGCAGGGACTCGACCCCTTTCGAGGAGGGGCACCAGTGCGGGTGAAGCGAGCGCGGAGCATTCTGAGGAGGGTTAATGACAATGTAACTCGTGCTCTAATAAATTACGGAGCGTGTAAACACGTGCTGCCCTTATGCATATTCATCACACCTCAGGTTGTCAGGAGTCTCCACAGACTATTCAGGCCGTTTCAGAGTTCCTCCGAAAATCCTGGAATTCTGTTGATCCCATGACTCCTCATCCGATAAAGACTCTAACAATTCCAAACATTTCAATACTGCTTTCAAGTAAATCTGCGCTAAGCAAGTGGATCGAATGCACTAATGGGATCCAGAACCCGGGGAAGGATGGCCGCATCCCGGGGCTGGCTGTCCCACAAGGAAAACAGGCTAACGGAAGCAGGGGCGGTCGCTTTCGCTTCGTCGGAAGGAGGTCACAGTTGCTATTCACTGCCACCGACTTGTGGCCTTGCAGAGGCTCAGAGGAAGCCATCGAGGAGCCGGCACCGGAACAGGCATAGCTGTGTATTTTATTTTCTATGCCGTTACACAATTAATGCGTCAGCTTCCTGCACCAAGGAGAGCGACAAAACAATACAATTAGGGCTAGGAAGCCCAGGGCAATGGGAGCCAGTCATGCTTTGCACAGCTAACTTTGTGCTGAAATCTGCAGGAGAGTCAGCCTCACGCATGCGGGAGCGGTCCTCGCGAAGGCGCGCAGTCAGCGGGGACCGCTCGCCGCCTCTCACCGCGGGGTGCGACACCGGAGTGTGAACAGCGTGTCGCATGCCTGATTGGATTTAGATCGTTTTTCATGTTTCAGGTTTATTATTTTTAATTGTGATGTTTAAATTTAGTTTATTAGTACCTGTGTGTACGACACGGTATTTACACTCCTTGTGGGAAGTCGGCACTTGTACACAACACCTCTGAATTCCTTTTTTTCCTACCCTTTTTCTCTTCTTTGCCTCTGCACCTAGCCCTCGATCCTGTTTCTTTCTTTCTTTCTTTCTTTCTTTCTTTCTTTCTTTCTTTCTTTCTTTCTTTCCTCTCTCTCTCTCTCTTTCTCTCTCTCTCTCTCTCCTCTCTCTCTCTCCTCTCCCTCTCTCTCTCTCTCTCTCTCTCTCTCTCTCTCTCTCTCTCTCTCTCTCTCTCTCTCTCTGTATTTAGTACCGGGTCTACAGGGTCTACAAGTCTCACGACACACATCGGACTCCTAGTGATCCTCTTGTTTTCGGCCTCCCAAGAGCTGGGATTACAGGCACGCACACCAAGCCCAGTCTCAATTGCTGTCTCAGTGCACCCCAGGGGAGGTGGGGCCAGGGTCCCTGAGCCTGCCTAAGCAGACGCTTTAGTCCGCTGAGCCGTTGGCGTGGCCCATTTTCCTTATTTTTGGTACAAGTTTGCCGTGCAGAAGGCCCACACTCCTTGCGGGAAGTTGGCCCGTGCACGGAACACATTCTGATTTCTTTTTTCCATCCCTTGCCCTCCGCCACCAACTCCTGATCCCCCTTTGAGAACGATCTTTCTACTTTCTATTGTTTATCTCTGACTTTATTTTCTGTTTCTGCTCTGAGTTTCTCATAGAAGAGAAGCAATGCAATATTTAAGCTCCTGTGGCCTGATTTATTTCTCTTAGCATTATGGTTTCATGACCATTCATCTTCCTATAAATGACTCTAATTGATCGTTGTTACAGCGCTGTAGAGTTCCACACTGTGCGAACACCACATCGTCTTTCTCCGTGCATCTGTTGGTGGACGTGCGGACCCTTCCCAAGCGTTGTCTCTTATGAACTGTCCTGCGGCAAACACAGCTGGGGGTGTCTCCCTGTAATACGATGCCCTTTATTTGTTCAGAAAAGTTTTTAAATGGGGAAAGCCTGAGTCCAATGGAATCGCCAGTTTGGTTTCTTGAAAACTCTCCACACTGATTTCCATACTCACTGTACTAGTTTACATCCCCCAACTGCACTGATGGATTTTTTTCCCCTTATATTTTCTCTAGCATTTGTTAGCTTTTGTTTTAAGTGGTCAACTTACTTTTGATGTCTGAAAGTGAGGACAGCTGTATAACTGTAGTAGTTTGTTTGTTTTTGATTTTTGTGGGACTGGGGATTGAACTCAGGCCCTTGTGCTTGCCAGGCAAGTGCTTATTCAACTGAGCTATCTCCCCAGCCCAGCATGTATAACTGTACAGATCTGCATGTAAATATTTCTCAGTTTCTCGGGTTTTTATTGTTCTCTTGGCTTTACCTTTTTCTTTTATCTTTCTCTCTCTCTCTCTCTCTCTCTCTCTCTCTCTCTCTCTCTCTCTCTCTTTTTTTCTGGAACCAGGGTTCAAACTCATGACCTTGTACTTACCAGGCAGGCACTTGTGCCATGGAGCTATCTCCCCAACCTCTTTCTTTCTTTCTTTCTTTCTTTCTTTCTTTCTTTCTCTCTCTCTCTCTCTCTCTCTCTCTCTCTTTCTTTCTTCTTTGGCACAGGGTCTCACTACGCAATTCAGACTCACAGTGCTTCTCCTGTCTCAGTCTCCCCAGTGCTGGCATTGCACGCTTGTGCCGCCATGCTTGCTTTCAGTGAGCTGGTCGTCATGGCATGCGGTGCTAGGGACCACACTTGAGTCCTTGCGCTTGCCATGTAGGTGCTTAGATCATTGGGCTATCTCCCTAGCCAGTTGTCTTCTGTTTAAAGATAGGGAACAACCTAGTTTTTCTAGAAAAACCTACTTTTTTCTAGAAAGCTTAGGAAGTATTTGTTACAAATCCCCCAAAATAGGAGTGTAACATGCCCAAGTGCTTTTCTGATTCATATATTTAAATCTATAACAAAAGAGCAAACAAGACCATCATTTTGAGAGTTTTTTTTTTTTTTTTTTTAATCTTTCTGAGGACGGAATTGATACAAGAAAATAAAGCTCCTAAACTGAAGAATGCCTAGAATGAGTAACTGTTCTCTAAAACCAATGATTAAATTCTTGGAACAATGGAGGTAAAGAACAGACTATATTTACAGGGGGAGAGAAAACTTCTGTCCAAGAGAGGGACAGAAGGGGACCCAAAGACTCTGCGTTTTTTAGGGATTTTTACATAGCAAAACCAAGGAGGTGAAGGATGTCTAAAGTGGGAAACATGGGAACTAACATATGAGGTGGACAAAACTATGGTCAAACAATAAGATTACAGGTATAATTGCTCAGACAAGAGTGATTTTTTTTTTTTTTTTTTCTGTCTTTTTGAGACAGGGTCTTACTATGCAGTTCAGCAGGCTTTGAGTTCACTTTTGTAGACCAGGTTGGTCTCGAACTCACACTGATTCTCCTGCCTCAGCCTCCCAGGTGCTGGGATTATAGGCATGCGCCACAACACCCAGCTCAAGAGTGATTAAATCAGGATGAAGTGGGGAAGTGAGTCACATAGCAAGCTGGCATCAATACAGAACAGTGGCTTTTCCTGTCTTTTTCAAGGTGATAGAGATCTATTTATAATATCATTCCCTGGTGCCCATCCCTAGGGAGGTATGTTGCTAAAGTTGTTTAATCTTTTGTTTTGAAGTCTGGCCCACAACAGGAATGTTTGCCTCTTCCATACTTTTAAGGCGTCTTGTCTCCCACATCGTCTCCTTCAAGAGGTCAGCCTTGTCTGGCTGCTGACAGTGTTTCTAACTGTAACACAATCACTTACATTCAGCTCTGTGGTGTCTACACCTGTCTTTGTGTCCCTGAGATCTGACGTCTTTGAAAAGGCTCACCTTCCTTTTTTCTTGCTGTTGGTGGATCCTTTCACTGAGGTCTCCTTTACCTGAGGCAGCCTCACTTGTGAAGACTCTTGGGTTGTCTCAAGGCTCTTCCCTTCAGAACAGGACGGGTGAAGAAGATGGTAATGCTGTGTTCACATTGCCTTTTCCAGGGTCTGTTGGGAAAGGGATCTGAATCCCATGAAGACGTCACTGAGCAGCCCACGGATCCCCTTTCACCCTCATCACCTGCTCTGAGCTTCTAAACTTGTATGAACTGAGAGGGTTCCTGCACTGAAAGAGTAGGGTTGATCTCTTTCAGAGAAAAATACAGGATTATTAGCGCCTCATGCAGCCATTCCAAAGTGACTAGCAATTAAAAGGATTTTATGTGATTTTTAAGGGATATTTTCCCTTGGAGAATTGGCTTTTCCTGTAGAATGGTGCCTGATATACAAATAAAACATTTCTCAGGGTTCTGCAGTGAAGACAGAAATGATTAACACATAAATTTATCACCCAATTAGTGAGTTTTCTTTTTACTCCATTGGTAATTTCTTTTGGTGTACAGAAACTTTTCAAAGTGATGAGATTCCAGTTGTTTATTCTTTGCACTGTTTCCCAGCCATTTGGTTTAGGTTGTGCATTCTGTGACTAGTGTATGTCTTCAAGATTCCTACCTGCTTTCTCCTTCAGTAGATTTAGTGTTTCTGTTTTAATACTTATTAGATTTTTGGTCATTTTGACTTTGGTTTAGCACATGGTGATGGACAGGGGTTTAACTTTTGGCTTTAGCATGTAGCAAGCCAATTTTTCTAGCACTATTTATTACCAAACAGAAGTACTTTTCCAGAAGGACATGCAGCCGTGGTGATGCAATGGTAATGGATATGGACTTGACTCCTTGGCACTGTGATCATGCTGAGCAGTTGTGTGAGCCCAGACGAGGTGCTGACTCTTGTGGAGCTCGGTTGTCTCATCTCTTAATTGGAGATAATAAAGAGATTTGCATTGTAGAGCTATTTGTAGGATTAACTTAAATGCAACTGTTTATAAAATTATTCATTTTTTTATTTTTTAAAGAGTATAAATTTGAATTAAAACAGAAGAAATTGCAAGTGATACAGAATGTCATTCAACAGAGTAATATGAATTTCATAGTATTTGCTGTAATACATAGCAGTCTTCCCTCCAGTTATCCATATTACCAGTTATATGCATGTAAAATTGGAATAAGAAAAAGAGAAAGAAATATATAAGAAATTAAGAAGAGAAAAAGTGCAAACAATTGAAAAAAAGAGAAAGAACAAATTAAGCTGCATAGTGCATTTCTGCTAGCCTATGGAAAGGAACAGTTAAAACTTATAAAATGATTTTAACTATGTGTGGAACTTATGGAATTGCTACCTGATGGCTGGGGAGATAGCTCAGTGGTCTAAGCACCTGCCTGGAAGTGCAAGGACCTGGATTTGATCCCCAGCACCACATGTCACAGTAACCCAATGCTGAGCCAGTCACTGAAGCCAGGCATAGTGGCACACACCTGTAATCCCAGCACTGGGGAGACTGAGACAGGAGCATCACTATGAGTCCGAGCTGCATAGCGAGATCCTATATCCAATAAATAGATAAAACATTAAAATTGCTACATTGTTAATAAAATATAATTTGTTCATTTTGCCTATTTCTTCTCTCCTAATGGAAGCCCACATATTTTTAGAAAACTTTGGGTGAAACCCACAGTTTCTATATTTGTGAGGCTTTAGTAGCATAGAGCTTGCGTTAGAGGGATAGATGTAAGAATTTTCTGCCAGGGTTATAGCTCAGTGGTGTAGCACCTACCTGACAAGATCAGTTAGCATAGCATCTGGATAGCAAAGTCCTGAATTTGTTTCCTAGTACCAATGGGGAGGGGGAAGAACTTTTTTTAGCTCATTTTGCTCAAGAATTTCAAGAAAACCCTTACGTCTGTCCCTTTAACTCAAATAAAGTTAGATCTATAATACTAAAATCTTGCAAATACAAAAACTGTGAGTTTCAACCAAAGTCTTCTAAAAATATATATGTTTCCATTAGGAGAGATGAAATAAACAGAAAGATCAAAATTATATTTTATTAAACAACATGTAGCAATTTTGAAGTTTTATTTATTTATTTGGTACACTTAAGTTGTAAGCTTTGAGGTACACGAGATATTCTTAATGGTCTCTAAATAACTAAACTGTTTGCACCTATAACTGAATCTACATCAACAATCCATGTATAGAAGGCTCCATATTAGAAGACAAATGCCTTTTGACACTATTCTTCATAGGTGAAATTTCCTAGGATTTTTGAAGCTAGTCATGATAATCAGTTTCCCAGATTATCAATGTATTTTTATTTTTCATGTTTGCTGTCTTGTCAGTAACTAAATTTTTAGGTCTCACTATAAAATTTCTCATATGTAAAGTCAAATTCATTATTTCCTATCTTAACATTTATGTCACTCCTCATTCTAAGAAAAAATATGGAGGGAGGACTTCTGGTGTTTGCATATGAACCTTAAAATTTTTATCAGCATCTCCCCAGAACATGCGAGGCAGGAATTCGATAAAAGCATGCAATTGCTGTACTCCTAGTCCATATGATCTTTGGAAACATTGCTATAACTTTTATTTTTTTTCAGACTTGTAAATATAACAACACATCAGTGCCTTATTAAGCATTTAGCTTAGACTAAATCATTCCCTTTATTTTTCTAATGTATTCAAACTTCTTACCCTCAAGAGGTTAGATTTTACCTGAATATACCAATTAGAGAACATCTAGTTAGTTTTTGGTATGCTCATTCCAAACATGTTTAATTTTCAATGA
>PVKN010009586.1:0-23576 GCA_004027915.1 Capromys pilorides
AAAAAAAATGCATCTGGAAGATTTTTTTAAAAAAAAATTAAGGTTTATTGAAAGTATTTCATTATTTGACCAATCTTACATACCTATATCTATTAATCTAAAAAGATTTGATGATGAAGATATGTAATACAACCATTGTTAAATTTAAAAAAAAAAAAAAGTTTCCAAGGTCCTCAACAGTAGCAAAAGCTGCTTCAGGAAGAGGTGTATTTCCTGTCAGAGAAGGTAATAAAATCTCTGATGGGAATGTTCTGATAGGATTTATGAACTAAATGTGAATTAGCAAAGTCATTGCTAAAATGAACCGTGATTTCTGAGGGCTGGATACTGCCTGGACCTAGCAGGTGATAGGAAATTTCCTGAAAATGGGCCTTTGAAGTCCCATTAATCAGTATCATTCTGGTTAAGCAGAGAGCAGTGGGAACAAGATCATAGCCACGGGGCTGGAGTGAGGAGCTGCTGTATTTATTTATTTGTTTGTTTACTTGTTTATTTATTTTGTGCAGCTTGGACTGGTAGTGATCCTCCTGTTTTCAGTCTCCCAAGTGCTGGGATTATTAGCATGCACCACCACGCCTGGACTTTATCCCCAGCTCAGCATACTCAGGGGCAGGGCCAGCATGACATGTGGTGCCAAGGCTCAAACTCTGGCCCCTATGCTTATGTAAGTAAGCGCTTAGTCTCCTGAGCTATCTCACTGGTTCTGAGGAACTGTTATTATTACTCTCATTGGTGCTATAATAGAGGGATGTAGCAGAGTTTGAGGGATGGTTTTCAGAATATGTGAGTCTCTTGTCTTCTAAGTTTTTTAGCCACTTAAGTAACTAGGGCACTTCCATAGTCAATTCTGTTTGCTTACTGACACTTGAACATTCCTTGAGACAACAAAGTATGACTAATCCAGTTTCTAGGCTCCATGAATCACACATTTTTGCTGGAGAAGACATAATCTACTCTAGTTTGACTGAGTAGGGTATAGAAATTAGACGTTAGAGCCACAGGCTGTGCTGGTGGCCCACTGGAAGATTCAAACCCATCTTCTGTCAGTCAGCCTTACAGAGACTAAGACTTGTTGTGGAAAAGACAGAAAAATTTCTGTATGAGATTTCACCCAACATGCTAGAAGTATGATACACTTTCAATCTTCTGAACTCTACTAAAATGCCTATATATCTTATTTCCCAAATGAAAAACTGAACAATCGATTGACCCAGGTATCAACTGCCCAGCCTTAAGGAAATCTAAATCCCTTAAAATCCTTGTGTTTTCCATGAATGCCTCCAGTATGAACTGTGAGTTCCTTAGCATTGGAAATATAGTCCTACTGAATGACAGCATAGACTATTGAGTTCTTTTGTGGGAATGAAGGCCAATCTTGGCCCAGCTAACATAGTCAGTCTGTACCACAGTTCCTTTCTCTGCTAAGCGAAGATGAACATAGTAGTAACCTCCTGATTAGTAGCTATAAAAATTCCAAGTATTGGTTTACATCAATTGTGAAGGGTGTTGTGTGGTATGCAAATATAGTGGGTATGGGATTCATCCCTTCTACTCAGTAAGAGATTCTTGAGAACAGAGACTACATGCTTTGAGTCAGCACGTTCCAGGATCTTTCCCACATTGGGCCTGGCACAACCTGTTAACGTGGAAACGTTAAGGCACAAGCTCTGAGTTGGACTGTTCATCTTTATTTTCGGGGCTATCACAAAACCATCTTCAATGTAAATATCAGTCTTCTGAGTCCTTACTTGCTTATCCATAAAATTAGAATAAATAAGATAGTATACGTACAGTACTTCACTGACGACAAAGTGCTAAAATTGTTACCTTGCATTGCCATCAGATATCAGGAAATTCTAGTAGAATACATATTCAAGATTCTGAAATGAAAATACAAGGTGTACACACTTTTTCTGTGTTTTATTCTTTCTTTGGCCACCACTGTAACCAACCAATTCCCTGAATCTCAATTTTCACATTACATATCTGAGGATAAATCAACCAAATGCTCACTTCCCAGGAGGACCAAAAAGATGGATGTTTGTGTTTATAAAGTTACTCTGAACAACCTGAGGGAGATCACAAGTGCAAAGTATTGTTCTCATCATGATTATTAATTGATCTCTTAACCACTCATCAGTCGGAATATGAGTGATCCAGAGGCTCTGGAGGAAGATTGATCACTTGCCTCTCCAAATCCAGGGATGCTCCTTTCATTAAAGGCAATTATCTCCCAGTGAATGCACACAGCTCGAGTCCACTGCCTCTTACTCAATGAAATCATTAAACCTCTTTGCAGCAAG
The DNA here is from genome assembly GCA_004027915.1 of Capromys pilorides. NCBI lineage: Eukaryota > Metazoa > Chordata > Mammalia > Rodentia > Capromyidae > Capromys > Capromys pilorides. The sequence goes on from PVKN010009586.1 coordinate 2,304, forward strand.
AAGCCATCAAAAGCCACATGATGAAAAATGGCCACAGATTGGTATTTAGGTTTAATTATACAGTGTCTGCTCTTGGAGAATTTTGAGTTTTTTGTTATCTCTGCTTGCTTTCTTTCTTTCTTTCTTTCTTTCTTTCTTTCTTTCTTTCTCTCTCTCTCTCTCTCTCTTTCTTTCTTTCTTTCTTTCTTTCTTTCTTTCCTTCTTTCTTCTTTTTTTTCTATGACACTGCCCTTACTTGTATTTTAAGAGGTAGAATAGAGGGGATTGGATTTCTTTTTGCCTACTAAGATCACTCTTTTGGTAGTAACCTGCATTTCTGAAGGGTCAGGCCTATTTGAGAAGAAAGGTGGAAGAGCCAGTCATGGGTGATACCTGAAACTAATGCTACAAGAAATAATCATCATGACAGAACCCCTCAAAAGATACTGGTCTTTGTCTTCCAGAGGTCACAAAGGTAACATGTACCTCAGCTTCCTTAAAGGAGCTCTTGGAGTCTTTTATTAGCTGGAAGGAGAGCTTAACAAGTACAAGAAGAGTTCTAATGTCTGTAAGCTTTATAGGAGACTGGAAATCTAATTGAAATAAGCCCAACAGTGGAGCTGTCTTGGAACCATTTATCAAGGAAGAAGAAATAGTAAAGGGATGCAGGAAACCCACCAGAGATAAGTATGCCCATCCTGAGCTCTGCTTCTGTCCAGCCTTAGCAGGCTTGACTGAGCAAACAACTCCAAGTGAGATGACCACTGCTGGGACCAGGCAATGTACCTAGGATGAAGATAAACTTCTGGAGTACAACTTTCACTAGTAAGAGGATATTTGAAGGTGTCTTGGAACCCCTAGACATCCACAGCAAATGGAACTGAGTAGATGACAAAATGGAAAATGATGATGGTGGGGGAAGATATATTGAATTACACCATCTAGAACCTAAGGAGACAGCATATTCAACTGAAAATCCGTGGAACATTCAGGCTGTATCTGAAATATTTTCCTGACCTTTCACAGTGCTTTGAGCCCAGAGCAGTGAATTGCATCTCTGATTCTTGCACTAATGCTGATCGGATGGGAAAGAACCCCTGGCGCTCGGACCTAAAGTTCAGGTGTTCTTCAACAGACATCCCCAGAGATTTGCTCTGATGTATGATCACAAAGTGCACATTAACAAAGGCCAGCAGAATGTCTCCTGAGTGATTTGGGGTAGAAGGCAGATTTCATGATATTACATTAAATATACTGTTATATTACTCTTTTAAAACGAAGCAGCTAATAAAAAAGAGAAACAGAAGCATCAGAGCTAAAGCAGCCCTAACTGCAATTTGAAACTGCTTGAGTGAGGGGAGGGGAAAGAACCACACGATTGCAGTGAATAGTTTTATTTCTCCAAATACTTGAGTGGAATCACTTGTTTCAAAGACCGGGGAACCTACTTGTCAAAACATTGGTTTCTATTTCTCTTGATGGAGAACACTGAGATTTGAAAGCATACTGGCAGGGAACTTAAAGCAGCCACACTTCTGCATTCGCTTAGCTGTCATTAATAGTCAAATGAGGTGTGCAAGCCCAAAGGTTCTGTCCCCAGCTGAAAGACGAGGAGACTGAGGTCAAAAGGCTCCTTGATCCTGTGTTCTTTCTGTTCCATGATGTGTCTTCTTTTGGTTTCTTTTATTTTTGGACTCCATCACATTTTAGCTCTAATTCAAGTAGTTCATACTCACACAAGTATCAGAAATCTTGGCAGTGTGGCAGTACTGACAGAAGCCTAGTGGATTAGGATTCTAAGTTGGCCACATGCACTTATAAGGGCAAAAGACTGCTGGGGGTTTGGGGGAAAGATGCCACATCTGTCTCAGATTGAGCCAGTTAAGGTGTTCAGTCTCCTCAACTTTAGAAAGGATGTAAAATTTGCATCTATGGAAATTTAAAAATGTCTATCAACATCTAAACCCATGCTATAAAATGATTGTAGTTACAAATACTGAATCTTGGTTCAAATGCAAGAATACATCAACTTATCATCAATAGTGAAGTTTCATGACACCATAATTCCAAATGTGTTCATCAATTGTCTTAGTTACTGTACTCTGATTGCTGGGACAAATACCCGACACACAAGCTTAGGGAAGGAAACGTTTATTTAACTGACAGTTACTGGAGGTTTCATACTTTAAAGCAGCCTGAATTACACAGAAAGATCACTGTACTGCCATCCAGGATGATTCGCTCCACAACTCCAAGAGAGGCCACCAGGTCTGGGGGGTGGGGGTGGGGAGGCCCATGTTGTCAGTTTTAATGTTTGTGCCTCTGTAACCCCATCCCTCAAGCCATGCACTTGACAGCTCCATGATTTACATGAGGCTTTAGGGAGACAACTAGATACAAGCCATAACATCAACGATTCCTTCCTGCATTCTCACGAGAACACTTACAGAGAAATATTACCTGCTGTGCTCCTGTTCTTGACCTAACCCGATGCTTACCTTTAATTTATCCAACTTATTTGATTTGACTTCCATTGTTACTTCTTAGTTTTAACTCTATTGCTTCTTCCTAATCCAGTATATTTGTTTCTACATCTACACTTGATCAATGATGGTGGGATATTTGACTTAACTACACTGTCTTCCTTACCTCTACTGTTATTATTATTCATTTATTTCTCATTCATTTGTATTTGCAGAAAATACTTCTGTAACACTGACTCTGTGTTAATTTTCTTCCTTCTACACTGCTGACACTTGGGTTGAGCAGTTCTTCAATGTAAGGCCTGCTCAGCACCTTGTTAAACACTTAGTAGCATCACTTATCTCTACCCACTAGGTGCCAGTAGCACCACTCATTCCAGCTATGACAACTGAAACACTATCTCCAGAGTGATGGACTATCTCCTGGAGGGGTGAGGTGGCAAAAGCACCCCCGCTTCAGAACGTCTGTTCATGCTAATGATCTTAAAAACTATGGAGAGAGGAATGAAGAAACATTTGAAATTGTATGAGTATGTACAATCAAAATGTTGACATAAGATAATCTCCTTAGTTACCAACCCATGAACTTTGTTTCAGATGAATGATTTATGTAAAATTTGCTTTATGTTTAGAGGATACTTAGAGACCTATCATACTCTAGAGGGACACAAAAGACATTTTCTCAATTATGTTCTCCCAGGAAGTCCTGCTCTACATGTAAAACACTTTTCTCCTCTTGTTCATGCATTCTTCTGACAAATATTTATTGAGAGACCACCTTCTGCCAGGCATGTTATTATGGCTGCTTCCTCTTCTCCTTTTGATTGGCTTTTATCCATAGTTCCCATCACTAATCCACTAACTTTGCAGAAAAGTTTTAGAGGCTATCATTTAGAGTACCACACTGCCTCCCCATAACACCCCCACATAAAGGCACATGGCTCTCCCAGCAATAGGATAGTAAGGGGTCTACAAATTCATAATTCAATTAACAGGAATATAATCTGTCTTTGGGACGTAGATGAAGAAGTGTGTGAGAGCTGTTGCTTGCCTGACTGGGAGACATTGTGGAAATTGACACACGTTCCTTCAGGGGCACTATATTTCCTGAGCAGATTGAAGTGTGCAACAGAATTGTCTTCCTGCCATTTGACTCAAAGATTCATTGTACCTCATCATTGCAGACTTAAGGTGTTAATCATTTTACTCAAAGAAAAGATTCTTTTCCTGTCCCTGGTTCTTGGTTCTTTGTTTGTAGCTCATACACACATCTTGGTTCTACTTCTGGTGATGGACAGGACCATCTGCCTTTTGTCTACCACTTTGTCTTTGTACAGGTGTGATCTTTTCCTCAGACTCTTGGTTTCTCCAGTAGAATACCATAGAAGTGCCCTGTTTAACTTCCATGCTCTTCTCTCAGAGATCTGTAGGAAATTTCTCATAACCCAGCTTCTAAGATTAAAAAAAAAAAAAAAAAAAAAAAGTGCTCTGTCATTCAGAGGAGAACTGAGGTGCTTCAACTGGCAACTTCAGGTGCATTCTCAAACAGCACTGTGTGGGTGAGACCACTTTCGACATTTAGTTGCCTTCCAGCTCCCACCTGTTCTGTGTGGACAACTTAGGAACTGCGCCCTGCTGAGCTCTGGGGAAATCTGAGAGTTAGGGAAATAAATGTCTTTGTCTTTTGTGGTGAATTTTTATAACCAAACAATTGTAAATGTCTTCCTTTTGAACTTTCCAACTTCCTGCTTGTTATAAAAGCCAATCTCTGTTGGTCCCTCGGTCAGCTGTCCCAGATAAGAGTATCACATTCAGCTTCCTCATCACAGAGTTTCTTTATCTTTGACGAATGATTTTATCTGCAGAAGAGAAAATCACTCATTTGTCCTACACTCACTTAGCCTCTCTTTCTCACTCTCACTTGAATCTCGATTTCGAGTATGAAACCTAGACTTTAATTAATTTTAAATAGTTTAACTTTTAAACTATACAATCAATGTCAAGCAACTTTTTAAAGACAGCAGACTCTTTTTCAAACACAGGAAGTTCCTAGTATGGAGTAAAATTCCAAGGTAAAAATGGTGAATGAACTTAGACATGGTGTGATTGACAGAGACGCTGTCAGAGCTATGACCCTAGCTGGTAGCCATCAAGATCAGGGAAAACAACTCACCGACCACAATCTACTCCTGAAAGATTCTCTACCAACCTTTTTAACAATATTTCCCTTATAAATCATTTTTAGGGGCCTCCAAGTCTCTCGTATTCATGACAGTCCTGTTGAGACTCCGTGTTTGCTTTTTTATATGAAATATTTAATGATCAACCTGAGTCACTCATAGCAGGCTAATGCATTTCCTTCCTGTTTTATTGGCAGTTCTTTGTGTTAAAATAATTTATTCCAGGTGGTGGACTTCTCAGCCTGGGCTGCCTTCTGCCCACCCACCCAATCCTGTTTTGATGTTCATTTGTCCCACACAGCACTGTGGTTCTGTAGAGAAACACAATTGATATGCCATCAAATTGGTCCTGACAGAGTAGTTTTAAAAGCTTTTAGAGAGGATGTACAGGGGGGAAGTTTTGTCTTCATGGAGTCAGTGTGGCTCATCTGTCTGTATTAAATGTCTAACAGTTACACTGAACAAGAATGACATTTTAAATAAGAGTAAGTACTGCTTAACTTTTTAATGTCATTCTTCAAAGCCAAAGACTTGATTTTTGTGGGGGACAGGGGGGTTAATGTACATAGCTTGATTTATAATACAGGCTTTCTTTCTTTCCTTTGTTCCCATTACTAATGTCTAAGTGTTTCTATTTTCAGTTTACTTGAAGAAATGTCTTTCTTTGAGGTGTTTGGAGACTATTTTAAAGAATGTTAGCAGATTTTTGTTTTCACACTGGCTTAAAAGTGGCCAATCTGTTTTGGAGGCAGAAAGCTGCTGAGGCAGCAGCAATGAAGGCTGCTGTGGAAGCAAAGCTGGATAGGAGCCCTCTTGGGACACACAGCAAGTGGGAATCAGTGTGCCAGTAGCCAAGTGGGTGGGGAACCCCAAGGAACATAAATGCAAAGCCATCGCTGACTGCAGGGAAGTCTCTAACACAGAGTCAGGTACCCTTAAAGGCCCAGGATTCAATGGGATACATAAGCAGGAGCACTGGCATTAGGAGTACGGATAAGAGATAGAAGACATTCCCCCACCCAGGCCACTTGTCAGGGCCGTGGACTTTTACTTTATGAAAATTACTTCTGGATGACTACTGTTTCTTAAGCACTTGGCTAGGTCTTTTTTCACTAAGGTTCTAAAACGTAAGGCAGAAACTCATGAAGCTAAGCTGCACAGGCTGTAGTTTGTTCACCTGTGAAGGAAAATATTTTCTTCTCAAACTACAACCCATTGTTTCCTGGGTGTGACATTGGCAAGATCACCTTTGAATGTCCCACAACCTCCTCTGCATGCACAAGTGAGTGTTTCCCTTCTCTGCTGCTGCCCCTGGCATACTGCACTCTTGTGTTTGGTAGACAGAAATCTCTTTACCCTGATTTTACTTTAATGGCTTGAAGAGCACAGCCCAAGAAGCTGCAATTTACAGAGAGAGAGAAAGAGAGAGAGAGAGAGAGAGAGAGAGAGAGAGAGAGAGAGAGAGAGAGAGAGGTGCTCAGAAAATGCTCAGCATTCTGATCCTCTAAATATGATTTTGATCCTATTAGAAGTAACTTGTCGTAAGACACACAGCCTCTGCAGAATTCACTGGTCACATTATGCACTCAAGGAGCCTATACTGATTGTCATGGTTGCACACCTTCTATCCACTCAACGAGGCTCAACTCAGACGTTACCATCGCCTCTTCTTTGTAGTCTGTTCTACTTCCTGCTTGCTTTTCACCAGGACTTTTCTACAGTGCAGGTTCTCTCAGACTCCATGCATGAAGCAGTGGGAATACCTCCGCAGTGTCCAGGCAGTGCTATCTGTGTGACATACCTATGTCACTTCAGTCTTGGCAGCACTGATCAAAGAAAGCAATGCCATATGCATCAGATTTTCAAGCAACTCTTTTGTTTTCAAGTCCTGTTGCTTGGCTGCAACTGAAGATTTTCATCCTTAGATTCAGTGAACAGTCAAATAGATTGAATAAGCAGTATTTTACACACACACACACACACACACACACACACACACACACACACACACACTGCATTTCCTTTCCTAAAGACTATTAAACAATGACCCAAGACATAAATGATTAATTGCAAATCCAAGGCTTATTTAAACACAAAAACATATGCCTATAGCATGAATTGTGAGCACCAAGGCCCACTGACCCGTACCATCCTTCCTCTTCCTGCCCTCTGTCTGTTCTGGGGGCTTACTGGATTTCCTCTGCTCGTCCTCAGGTACCGGAAGTTCTCTGTATGAGCACTCAGGGCTGGGTTGCTCATGCAAGTCTTTCCTAGTGTCACCCCGGAGATCCATTCCTGATATGGCCACACCTGCTTTGCTCTGTGGAAACTGACCTTTCTGTTGCTCAGCCCACCTTTGGCTCCTTCCCTGGGGCCAGGCAGCCTCTCTGAGGCTGACCTCAGCCTGCCTGTGGCCCTTATCCTCCTCCTCTATCAAGGCTACAAAGCTCTTCCTTCTAAATTCTAACGTCCTTTCAAACTCTGGGTCCTCCCAGAGATTCTAACCTCAACACCCCAGCCAGGGGGTAATAATCTTATTGTCCCTTCCTCTCTGCCCATTGACTGCATAATGGTCTCACATCCTTACTACTCAGAGGTGAGTGGATCAGGTGTGGGGACATATCCTTGTAATCCGACACTCAGGACCATCACCATGAATTCAAGACCAGCCTGGGCTACTTGGTGAGGTTAAGGCCAGAGCAAACTGTATAGTGCATCTCTTTCTCAAACAAACAAACAAAAAAAGAGCGGGGAGGGCCAAGACTTTTGAGGCAGATCATTGTGACCAGGCTAGAGAAAGCCTGGAACGCTGCACTACAGTATCTGGTTTCTATTCGTCAACGCAGATCCTTTGGGTATTCATGACTCAGCTCCTAACTACAACTTTGAGAAATTTCATGTCATTTGGACATAGTCTTTCGGGGGACCGTTTGGGGAGAACACTGCGAGGTATGATCATTGCATTTAAACGAACACCGGTGTTGTGGGCTCACAACACTGTACCGTGTAATTGCCTACTTACAGCAGAATGCAACACAGGAACAAAAACTTCACCTGCTTTCCCCATGCGCCTTCTGCAAGTGGGTATTTACACTGGCGCAGTACATTTTTATTCGACTTGGAAAAATGCGCTACCCTTTCATTTTCATGCAGATCACGGCACCATTTGTTCTATCACGTCAGGCATGAGGCACGCAGGTAACCTGCCTGGTGTACTGAGGGAGTCCGGATCCCACCGCTTCCTCTTCATAAGGGCAAAGCTGAAAGCACAGCCTGCTTCCCACACAGCTGGCTGCCTGGACTCCGCAGAGACAACCACTGGGCCACAGAGCGGGGAGAGAGGAGATTCTTTCTGGACCCAGTTTCCTTTCCCGTCCTCTTTCATAGCTGGGCAGCTTCTTCCTACCCCCTGTGCCTTCCAGCTGCCCAGAGACCACGCATTTCCCTGCCGGGTCTACATATATCCTCACGCCCACACAACATATGGACCTTCCTTCCCTGCAGCTGTGGCATGAGTGGAGTGATGTGGAGTGTAGAGGCAATGGCTTCGGGCCAGCAGTTCTGGAATTACGGTGCCAGCATCACCCAACTTTGAGGCTGAGTTTGTATTACGATGCACAGGTTGCAAAATGTACAAGAAGAATCACAGAAGAGATCCTCTCCACCAGTGCGTCACTCTTCAGAAATACCGAAGTGCTCCCCAAGTTTCCTCCCAGATGACCCCCAGCATTCCCCGATGTTTCTTGTCCATGCTGTAGGAAATAATCACCATGAAACCCAAGCTCTCGGACACTTTCCTACTTCGTGCTTGATATCACCGTGACTGAAGCCAGTACCAAAGCGACCGCTATGCTGCTGCCATCCATGGCATGCACTTCCACCGCTGGCTGAGCTCCAGCCAAACCCCTACGGTTATCAATGACTCTAATTTCTCTGGAATGCCCGGCAGTGCCTGCTACTTTGGCAACGGTAGCTGTGCCTGATGGCTGAGGTGCAGTCGCTGCTGCCAGAGCTGCCTGCTGCCTTGCCAGCTCCAGTCCTGCTGTTCCTACCAGTGTTGTTGTGTTGTTGTTGCCCTCGTGAGGACCGCAGGTGCTGCTGGCACTGCACAGCCACATCCGTTGCTCGCTTGTTTACTCCTGCAGCACCCTGGGCATGGGCAAGTGCCTCCATGCCAGGCCAGACGCCGTTCTGACCATTTGTGGTCATCTCCCTCACTGGAAAATGCAGGCTATGCACTTAGGGACACAGATATACTAGAAAGAACACAATGAAAGGCAGGGAGCCTTTGGCCACAAGAATCAGTGTGCATTAGTTTTACACTGTAGTTATTAAGATTAATGAAGACCAGTTGATCTCCAGGATGCTTTTCTTTTCCACTTTTTTAAAATGTATTTAGTACAGGGTCTACAGGGTCCCACTACACAAATCAGACTCATAGTGATCCTCCTGTTGTCAGCCTTCCAAAGGCTAGGATTACAAGTGTACGCCACCATGCCCAGTCTTAATGGCTGTCTCAGCATGCCTGGGGTGGGCGGGACCTGCCAAAAGGGCACACCCAAAATGGAACCTTACTGCCTGCACCTGCCTAAGAAGGTGTTTTAATCCACTGAGCTACCTGGATGACCCTTCCAGGATGCTTTTAAAAAGTATAGCCTGTGCTCACTTTGAAGCACATGTACCAAATTTGCAAAATTGTGAGAAATTCAGTGGATGCCCAAAACCTCTGAGTGGATGACATAAAGCAGATACAAGCTTATGGTAGATTCCAAGAGAGAATCAAAGCTTCCTGAGGCTTTGTCCTATGGGTTTCCATGTATCTAAGCTTTATATGTGCATACAGGCACAAAGATGTATGAGTGACCCTGTGCATGTAGGCTTTATGTGTGCATACATGTGTCTCTCATGTCATTATTACAAGTATTTCAGAGTGTGGACGGGTCTGATTATAATTGCATGCACCCTCAAGCATGCACTCTGATGCAAAGCTATGGGATTCCATAAATGTTTGATGATGGAAAAAGTGTTTTAAAGTTTTTTCATTCAGAGCACTTTTCATGATGAGAAGCTCCAACTCTTTGTGAACAAAGTATTTCATATTCTGCAGCTATCTACCCAGTCAGCACATCAAAAGTTGGTAAAAAAATGTTGACAAGGAAAATCAAAGACATGCAAATGAATGCAAAGTTACAACCTTGCTTTCATTGTGCTTTTAAAAAATAAAACATAGACACCAAAATTTCCCACTGACACAATTACAAGTTTTTGTTTGTTCTCAACATTTCAGCGGGCAGGAAGTTGGTAAGTTTATAGCTACACAAATCTCCGACCAAATCTTACCTACTTTCTCTCTAGAGTTTAGGAGTCTTTGGACATGACTGCTACAAATTGTGTAACAGCAAACCCATAATAATTGTGTTTACCTTGCTTTTCCTGTACCTTCCCTTTAAAAACTCTAGACCGTTATGTTCTTTCCAAATAGCTTTAGAAGTCCCTAGAGGGTCTGAGCTGTGTTTCTAAAACAAGCTATTTTGATAACTATTTGGAGCTTTGACCTTTCTCTCTGTTCTCTCAGATCATGGTGGTAAAATTTACAGCAATATCTAGGCTGAATTTAGCAGTCGGGCCACGGGTGTCCACTGAAGCATCCCTCAGAAGCTGCTGGCCAGGGAATACACCCCTTGATATGTTTCTTTGCTTCTGTGTTTCGACTCCAAGTTCCTGAAGAAGGTGTTGTGTCTCAGTCTGTAGTACCACCAGGGACTCACTAAAGGGTCTTTGTCCCTCCAGGGACTACTTTTTGCTCCTGGCCTTTTTCCATGTTTACTATCCTGCCTTGCTTGAGTGTCATGGCTTTAGGGTTAAGAAAAATTGGCCAGTTGTTCTCATTGCATTAAGCAGGTCCTTCCTAGAAAGAGAGAAAGCTATTTCTGCCTCTATGTTCCCAACTTTATCTACAGCTTTTAACCCTTTACCCCTGGTGTCAAAGTGCCCTCTTGTGCTTAGATTGTGCTGTGTAGCTGGTCCACGGAAACATAGGTCAGGAAAAGAGGAAGAAGAAAAAGAAAAAAACTGAGTAGGAACTTAGTATAATGAGTGGGTCAAATAGGCAGCTGCTGTTTTAGGAAGAACCAGACATTTCAGGTAAAATATCTGTGCTTATTAACTCTTAACTGTGATGCTGAAATCTGCCATTGTAAGTATTATTATTTAGTCACTGCCATCCATATTTCATTAGTTTCTTTGATTTGCTGATTTTTCCCTAGAGAAGCTACCTGGCTTTTGGCTACTAAGCATTCTAGGTAATGCCTCATGCTCAGACAAATGTGTCCAGTGGTCCTTAAGGAGGAGCTGTGGTGGTGCAGGGGATGGTCTAGTTGGAGGAGAAGGGTCTGGCTCTTCCTAGAACAGTAACTACCTGCTCACCCAGTTCATCACACTAACTTCCTCCTCTGTTTTCTCCTCCTTCTTCTCCTTTCCTGACCTCTGTTTCTGCGGACCAGCTAAATAACACAACATAAGCACTAGGAGTGCACTTTCACAGCAAGGGTAGAAGGGTAAGCTGTAGATAAAGTTGTGAACATAGAGAGGGATATTGCTTTTTCTTCCTTCCTTCCTTCCTTCCTTCCTTCCTTCCTTCCTGCCTGCCTGCCTGCCTGCCTGCCTTCCTTCCTTCCTTCCTTCCTTCCTTCCTTCCTTCCTTCCGTCCATCCTGCTTTTATGTTGTTGGTACTGGAGCTCAAACCCAGGACTTTCATACTGAAATATATCTAGCCTATTTATTTATTTAAGGACAGAACCTTACTAAATTGCCTGAATTTAGAATCCTCCAGCCACACCTCCCAGCATGCTGGCCTTAAGCCAGGTACCACTCGTGCCTTAACAGATTTTTCAGATACAGTGACAGTCACCTCTCTTACGCTTCTGGAAGGACTGAGTCTTTCTGTAGAGTAGGCTTAGACCTATGGATCACTGCACAAATGAGTGGAAGCGCTCCCACATTCAAATTGCATCATCTTGCCTGAAATATGGAGAATCAGTGTAATAGAAGAGGAGCCGAAATTTCTGTGCTCCTTCTTCACAGTTCGGCGACTTTGGATAAGTTACTCACACACTCCGAGTTTGAGTTTCCCCATCTACAATGTGGAGAAGATATTAGTGTGTGTCCCATAGAATTGTTGCAACCACTTGAATAAAGAAAAGCCTGAAATTGGGCCTGGCACAGCATTTATGCTCAGTAAGTCCTAGCTGTGATGCTGAAATTTGCCATTATAATTATTATTGTGTAATCACTGCCACCCACATTGCAATTTATGGTTTATTGGGTTTGCTGATTTTTCCCTAGAGAAAGTATCTGGCATTTTGGTGATTAAGCATTTCTTCCCTGTTGGAATTTCAGGAGAATATAAAATGGTGCTTCTGAAGGGCCTCTAGCTATTGGAAAGGTGAAATGCCCGTTGTTTTAATTAGAAGAGATATTTTCAGGTGGTGGCCTGAAGAACGAGATGATGTCTTTTGAAGAGCTGCTGCTAAAGGGAAGATGTCTTATCATGGTGCAGGTTTCCACAATGCCTGGAGCCACGTTCCAAGAAGAAGCTGAGCTAGGAAATATATTCTGGGCATTGAATGCGGTTACGAGGGGAAGGGAGCTTGAAAATGCATGACATTAAAGCAGTTTTCTAAGGACAGAAAGTCATATTCTATTAAACTCCCTTGGTCACTTAAATTGTTTTAGGACTCTTTGGGTATTTTGTGTCTGTCAGTAAAACAAGATTATGTTGAGGAACTAACATCTAATCCGAGTAGCTTACTGTCATGGAGTACAATTTCTCATTCCTGTAAGGGGAGCCCTGGAGTTGGATCCTGGAGGGTAACCACTCCCATGAGCTCCAATCTCCAGGAAATGGAACCTCCACTTCACTTGCTATTTTCAATTTTTTTTTAATTTCCTGGAATACTTCACATCCTTAGTAATTACAATAAAAAGGAAGAGCTCTAAAATCTTTGCTTTTATGGAATGTATCTATAGGTATTGTCTTTATTATACACTAAAACACATTTTAAATGCATATTAATGTACTTAAAATGTAGACCCAGCACATGATAATATAAATAGCATTTTGGAGAAAATAAAATATTGTCTAAAGCAAGTGTTGAGAAAAGTGCCTTTTCCCCCCACACTTCTAAAAGACCGTTTATCCTGTAGCTTCATGAAGGCCAACTGCATTCTCTTATCTGTTTTCATTGAATCTATTACAACTGCTGAATTTCTTAAAATCAACTGGTGCTCATAGGTGCCTCACAGATTTGAAGTGAGGACCATATGGCTGAACAGAGGAGGGCTTGACATCTGTCCTCCTGCCCCCTGATGCTGCATCTCAGAAGAAAGACAAGTTGCTTGCACCCATAATCCAGTGACTGTAACTCACCACGTTATCCAGTCAACTTCAGCTAAGACTAGGAAACACTGGAAAACAGATGAAATATTCGATCAGAACTGTTAATGTTGGCCAAATAGCTCAGTGGATTAAAGCACTTGCAAGCAGGCACAGAGGCCAGGGCTTTGATCCCTGGGCTTTCCATGCCAGCCCCACCCCCAGAGCAAGCTGAGACAGCATTTGAGAATGAGCATGGTGGTGCACATTTGTAATCCCAGCACTTGGGAGGTTGTAAACAGGTGGATCACTACAAGTGTGATCTAGTAGTGAGACCCAGAACACTCTGTGGACCCTTCCCCATACTCCCAAAAAAGAAAGAAAGAAAGAAAAAAGAACTGTTATTTTTGCCACAAATCTACCCAGCTGGTATTATTTCTTCATGGCCCTTTCATTACTTGATTGTCAATGGTACTACTTCCTTCAAATAGTGATTCGTAGAGTTTGGAGTTTAAACTCAATAGAAATGAGCTCAGAAAATGTGATATCAAGGAGAACTGCTACAGCCTGGCACACGACCTGCCTTCACTGCCACTACATGACAACCTCCTCTAATCCTGTGCATCTTTGTCATCTACCCTCTTACTGTAGTTCTTGCCTTCCTGTGTCATAAGAATGACCCTCTTGGGCTGGCGAGATAGCCCCATGGGCTAAAGTGCCTGCTTAGGCAAACTTAGGCAAGCAAAGGGACTGGGGTTGAATCCTGACACCACGTGCTACACCTGCCCCACTCCCAGGGCATGCTGAGCTGACCCGAGTCTGGGCATGGTGGCACTTGCCTGTAATCCCAGCACTGGGGAGACTGAAATCAGGAAGATCATCACGAGTCCAAGCTGTGTAGTAAGGCCTTTTAACAACCAAATACATTAAAAGAAGAAGGAAAAGAAGAAGAAGAAGAAGAAGAAGAAGAAGAAGAAGAAGAAGAAGAAGAAGAAGAAGAAGAAGAAGAAGAAGAAGAAGAAGAAGAAGAAGGAATGACCCTCTTACAATATTAGATATCTTTCCTTCTACCCCACTCCAAATCCATGGACTGCCGGCCGTTTTTTTCGTATCTACTATTTCCTCACAGCACTTCTTGACTGTAAATTCAAGATGATCTGCCTTGGGCTTCTGGAACTTTCGGCATCCGTGTTTGCCAAGCAGCTTCCACACAAATGTCGTACCCCAGTGCTCCAGGCCGCTACTGGCCAAATGCTAGCGTACTGAAGAATTAGCATGCAAATTCAGATTATGATTCAGCAGATGTGGAGTAAGGCTGAAGTTCTGCATCTGTTAACAGGCCCCAAAGTAATGCCCTGCTGTGTATTCTGGGAACTCACTGAATGTAAAGGCAGTAAACCCCATGCCAGTGCATACCCTCTGGAGAACCGTCTCCTTTCATATTTTGCCTCTTATACCAGAAGACACTGCAGCTACCTTCCACCTCCAGCCAGCTATTTAAACCTCACTGTGAATTCCGTCTGTTACCCACTGAGCAATCAGCACACATTAAGGTGTTCGACAGTGCAGGATGCACAGCTGCATTTTTTCCGACGGCTGCCCCAGACCAGCTCTGACGAATCCCCTCCCCTCCATGTGCCTTCTAACAAAACTTGTTCAGCTTCTATTATTTTTTCAGTTGCTTTCATTTATTTTAGATACACATTGCATTTCCAAGATTCAGGCTCATCCACTTCAGAGTTGACACGTTAGAGCTCTTGCAGACCTCTAAGCTTGAGAGAAGAAGGGCAGCTCCATGGGTGCTTACAGATCCCTCCCTCTCTTAATTCTGCTACGGAAGGGCTGTAGACAGCGAGAAGGAACAGACTGGGGTACCCTCCTTTGAACCCGCTGAGCTTCGCTCTTCGTTTCCTCCTGGCCGTCTCTGAGCCACTGGCTACTACTGGTGCTCCCTGAGAGCACCACCTGCACCTAGTAACCCTCCTCCCTCCCACCTCTCAAGCTGCACCTTTTATGAAACAGTAAGGCTCCCCAGTGGACCTTCTCAGCCCATGCGATAATCCCCACAGCATGCGGGGTCCTTATTCTTCAGAATACGGAATCTATGAGCGGGGAGAAAGAGGACTGATGCTTTATCTGCTCCTTCCATCACTTCCTCCGTCTCTCCACGTTGTTCTCTTGTTGGGGGAGGGGGAGAGGAAAGCGTGCCCTTGCATTCTCCCTCAGAAGGGATAAAGCGAAAAGGTGCTTTTGATGAAGCCACAGCTTTCAACGCCGGTCTCCGTGTCCGCCACTCTGCCATAAGTCCTGAGCAGAAGGGCAGGGCCACGATTACCATGAGGGGGTGTCTCTGGAGATTCTCAGTAAGCTCAGCAGGAAGGGGTCTGTCCCGGAAGGCCCATAGGACTTTGCATTTCTGTACCCCAGAACCTGAGTCCTTTGTTCTCAACACTGGACCTAAAGCAGGACTGCGGGGCGACCAGAGAAGCCCAGCTGACGGCCTGTAAAGTGTGTCTGTGTCGTGATGGATGTGACCCTTGGTCACGCGAAGCTTCAGAACAGTTTCTTCCTTTTGTTTATCGAAACTATTTCAGTTGGATCTTGGATCCAACTTTTTCTACTTCTTTTTTTTTTTTTTTTCCTCTCTCAGCTGTTCTATGCTATGTATACTCCTGGAATAAAGCCAAGAGAAGGTGATTCTAATTTGCTAGCACTTGTGGTGTCTGAGAATGTTTGATGCAACCAAAGAAAGAAATAGATACACTCACACAGGCGTGGCACTTGTGTGACATTTGCTTTTGATGAACACAGGTGCTGAGGCCTGTGAGATCCTGGTGCCCCATTCCTCAGCTCTGCAGCTGCCTGTGGGGCCAGGGGTGAGTGCAGAGGCAGAGCTCGCCCCGACTGGGAGCAAGCAAGAGCCTGGGCAAAGTCTCATGGCCTGTTTTACGTCCATTCGAATTCAAATTTTCTTCTCATTAGTATCTATCTTCTTCCTATAGCTGGCTAAACCTGTCATGAAATTGTGAATAAAACTGATGCATCAACAACTGTACAAGAACTGCATTTTTTTTTTTTTTTTTTTTTTTTTTTTTTTTTTTTTTTTTTTTTTTTTTTTTTTTTTTTTTTTTGCATTTAAAAGCTTAGCCTCTACACTGGGCATCCCTTAAGTTGTGATATTTCACAGGAAAAATGTCAGAAGTAGCCCCGCCACATGATGAACTGCGGACCCATGAAATCACAGGTGAGCTGGGTTGCCACGGGGTCTCTGGTCATATCCTCCAGACATCAGGCTCCTGGGTCAGTGGTTTTCAAACAAGTGGATAAAAACTCAGCCCTGAAAGCATTCTGAAATGCCCTGTACTATCTGACATGTGGGCCTTATTTTCTTATTTTGAGATAGCTGTCAGTTCACATGAGTTTTCATGTGTAAGAATGATGCAAAGAGATCTATACATCATTTCCCCTCAGGGGTTACATTTTGTAAAGCTATGGTACAATATCCTAACCAAGATGTTATCACTGATGCAGTCAAGATATAGATTTCTTTCTTTCTATTTTTATTGTTTTAAATGTGTTGGTAGCAGGTTTCATTATGGATTCCAGGTTGGCTTCGAACTCAGTAGGTAAACCAGGCTGACCCGGAACTCACAGCAACCCACCTGCCTCAGCCACCTGAGGGCTGGGTTGACAGGCATGTGCCACCACTCCCAGCTAAGATACAGATTTCTGTCACTGCAAACATCACCAATGTTGCACTTTGTACAGGCATCCTCTTCCTGCCCTTTGTGTGCATCAAGGTCAAGGCTGACCTTCTCTGATGCTGGAGACAGATTTTGTTGTTGGTGGTGTTTCTTGTGTCCTTACAAGGTTTAGCTAGCTGAAGTCATTACAGTTCTTAAAATCTTTCCCTTGTTTGGTCCTCTGGCTACAGAAAACAAGATTTGACCTTGTGATAGTATGATTGTTAGAAGAATTGTGCATGCGATCCTTATCCTTAGTTTCTCACATTGAGCTGAAGTGCTTTCCTGAGAAATGAGGGTGACAGGAATGTTCTTTGCTCTCCATGAGCCCCTTTTTGTCATATCCAAGTACAATGCTGGTTGCCAGAGGAATCAAAGGTAGCACTAGAGAGTTGGAACTTTCAGCTTGCCCTGCCCACACTCCAGTGAGGGAACAGCAAGGAAAATTTGACTTGATCATTAGAAACCAGTGATTTAATCAATTGCACTTCTTCTGTGGATCCTCTAGCTTAATCCCAAGGGGTGAGGTTCTGAGAGCTTCACCACAGGAGAACACACTGTAGTGAAGGGAATACTGATGCACCTCAAGAGAAAGCTCTACTTCCACATTTTAGCCTGTATGTTTCTTCTGTTTGGTTGTTCTTGAGTTGTGTCCCTTGTAATAAACCATAAAGATCCAGCAGATACTTCCGTGGATTCAATTTATCAAACCCAGTGAAGAGTGCATCACAACCTTGGAACTAGAAGTTGCACCTGGACTAGCTGATACCCTTATTTGCTAACTCTGGTTCATGTATGTTCTAGTTGAATCACAGAGCATCTAGTTGGTGCAGGAGAACTGAGTGTCAAGTGTAGAAAAGCCATATATTTTTCATGATGACTGAAAAACTATTTGTTTTTTCTTTTGTGTGGGACATTTTTTATCTATGCCACTGCTGTAGGAAGCTAAGCTAGATAGAAATGGTATAGGCAGTCAGATAGGGTTAGGCCCTCAAAAGGCCCAGCATGGAAGACAACATACCCTGAAACTGTAGGAGATACTGGCACTCCTGCTGTGGATCAGACCTCAAGACAGAAGATTCAACAAATGCAGCCACATACTTCCTTGGGGATGGGCATCAGGGATTGATATTCTCAATAGACAGTGATCACCTTGGGAAAACCAAAAAGAACCACTAACTCAACCCTCTACAGGAAAAGCCCCTGCTCTGTGTGTGTTCATGCCTATTTGCTAAAAGACTCACTTCCCCATTTGGTTCCAATTTTACCTAAGCAAGTGTGCTTTTAATCTTCCTGGTGGACCACAGTTTTTTCCCAACTCATGTATGAGTTCCCATGTTTTTCACCTTAGACTCATCTCACCTTCCCTATAAAGATTCCTAGAAAAAAACAGGTTCATGGCAACTTAGGGTCTCTTCTGTTCTCTTGGACAGGAGCTTTCTTTCTCCTAATAAATATTTTTGCTCTTAGCTTCCATTGTTCCTAAAATTCACTCCTCAGTTTTAGAGAACAGGAACCCATCCCAGGTATTTTTCAGGCTGGGCGTTTCTTTCCCCTGTATCATCACCGTTGTATCTCTGGGATCAGCATCTTGAAATTCATAAATATGGGACAAAAGAAAACTGGAGGAACTCACTACTCTTTGGTCCCCACTATCTTTTCTTTGTAGCTCCTGACTAGTCTTCTTTCTTTCTTTCAGAGTCCTCTGGCACTTGTTTCATACATAATATTCACAAATTTTCATAGTAAGTAAAAGAATAAGCAAAATAAATTGCCTTTCTTTTCCTAAGTATAAATCTGCATCACACATTTTTAATATGTTTTGTTTTGTTTGTGAGACAGAGTTTTGCTACTCACATTGGTCCATTCTTGAACACGCTATGCATCCCAGGCTGATTTCAAATCAAAATTCTCTTGAATACTTGATTACAAGCATGCACAAGCACTCCTGGCCATTTTAAGATGAAATCCAAATATTGTAATCAAAGTATCAATTAGCATATTACCTATGAAAATGGTGAAAATATGAAACATCTTAAAAAATAAAATAGGAACTGTGAATGAAAGAAAAGGATAATGTTACCAAATGATCAATAGATTTTAAAATACATTATTGAGCCTGGGATGTAGCTCAGTGGCACAGTGCCTTCCTGGCAAGTGCAAGGCCCCGAGTTCAATTCCTGATCCAAATAACAATAATAATGATCATGTGGAATCATAGTATATATTTTACCTTAATGATATTGGGCAAAGAAACTCCCAACCTGAGAGATATCTGGAACAAGTTCATGTTCTCTAAAACCTAAGAATGAATTTTAGGAACAACAGAGGTCAAGAGCAGAATATATTTAATGGAGAAAAAGAAAACTTCTGTTCAAGAGAGTGACAGAAGGGGTCCTGAGTGGATTACCAAAGAGCCTGTCTTTTCTAAGGGTTTTATAGAGCAAAACCATGAGGTGAGGCAGGTCTCAGGTATGAAAAACAGGAACTCGCAAGGTGAGAATGAGGTGAGACAAAAATATGGTCCACCAATAAGATTAGACGTATAATTGCTTGAGTAAAATTGATTAAATTGGGATCAAATGGGGAAGCGAGTCGGGAAGCAAGCTCACAAGAATACAGAACAGGGGCTTTTCCAGTACAGGGCTGGGTCAGTGACTCTTCCTGTTTTTTTTCAAGGTGAGTGAAACCTATTCCAATATCAATCCCCAAGTTCCATCACTAGGGAGGTGTGTGGCTGCATTTGCTTAATGTTCTATCTTGAGATCTCCTCCACGGAGAAGGTGCCTATCTCTCCCAAAGTTGCAAGGTATCTCATCTTCTCTGCTGGGTCTGTCTGACTGGCTATATATAATATTTCTGTCTAACTCAGCTTCCTACAACACCAACTTTCATCTAATGTGGTAAAAAATGAACACATGTGAAAATGAATTATCGAAAAGATTCATTACATTGAAATATATACATGTAGTCCTAATGGTTTTGACACTATCTCTCAGTTGGGGAGAATAAATTGTGATAACAGGCAACACCTTTGAAAGAAATATCTAGAGAGTATAAAGGAAGTAGACCTTTATTAGTTGCTAATGGAAACATTGGGGGCTTCCAGGAAAACAGTATTTTGTATTTATTTGTCCAATGCTTAAAAGTATTTCTATTTGCAGGGTAAAAAAGTAATGGCACACTTGGACAAGAGATATCTTACTTTGTGCCACTACCATGAAGAGAGAGATACTTTAGGTTTTTGACCAATGTAAGAAAGTAAATGAAGACAATAAAATATGAAATTCATTTCCCTTGTAACTTTTCTTGAATGTGCACTTGAAGGGTATGTATTCAATTTTAAAGATCCTTGTCCTCAACAGTACTCAGTTATGCTAAATATCTGTTTAAGCCTTCAGTCTGAAAGATATCTAGAGACAAAGAGCTTTCTCTGGGCATAGGTACGCTTTTTCTTGAATAGAATGATCAGGACTGAGTAATGTGCAGAATCTGTTTCATCATTTTTATAATGCATTTAGCTTGGGCTTTGCATTCAGCTATTAGAATGGGGGGAGGGGTGGGATACCTGAAAGGAAAATAGCTGGTAAGTGGTTTTAACTGGAAGTTCTAGGATGGACGTAAGGCAGTTGTATTTTATTATACTGATAAAGCAGAGATCTGAGATTGTTCATGGGAAAAGTCTTTAATCAGTGTGTATTAATGTGCACATATTACTAAAACATTCTTCCTACATTTTAGTCTTTGCCAAGAGCCTATCTAAGCCTGATGAGGGTAAGAAAAAAAAAGCAGCTCCTTGGGGCAGAGGCTGGAGGTGCAGTTTTTTTATTTCATCTCCTGGATGGCATGAGAAGCTGAGACGAGGGGTGGGGTGGCGCTAAGGCAGTAGGGGACACGCCTGCTCTCTGCAAACCCTCAGGTGTCAAAAAAAAAGAGTGTTGAAGATATGAATCTGAAATAGTCCCTAGTCCTAAGAAGTAACAAAATTTCATGTAAGATAATAGTTTGAAAACGTGACCAGCACTGTGGAGGGGAAGCCTGAGGGGAAAATTAAAAAGAAAATACTCAATACCAGTCATTAAGAAGCTGAATAATTCCAAGTTCTGGCCAGAGGGCCTGGGTGTGGGAGGACCCCTGCGGCACCACTTGTGGGATTGCACCCTAGTACAACCATTATGGAAATCAGTGTGGGTATTTCCCAAAGCACTAAAACTAGAAATTTTATAGGACCCAGCCTTCTCTCCAGAGGTAGACATTATATAGGAGGGATACTTGCATACCAGTGTTTATAACTGTACAATTATTAATAGCTAAATCCTGGAAGCAGTCTGTATACCTGTCAACAGAAAAATGGATAAAGAAAATGTGGTCTCTCTGAGAGGTGAAATACTACTCTACTTTAAAGAGACATAAATTTGAAACGTGTAGGAAAATGGATGCATCTAAGAACTCATTGTTGAGTAACATATGTGAGACAGGCAGACTTTAATATGATATGGTGTTTATCATTCGA
>PVKN010009587.1:0-23573 GCA_004027915.1 Capromys pilorides
TCAAAGGCCTCCTTACTGCCTGCCTGACAACCTGCACTGATGATCCTCTGGGAAGGCTGGGAAGGCCCCTGTTTCTATCTCTGACTCGCAGAAGTTTTTGAAGCTCTACACACACACATACACACACACACACACACATACACACACACACACACACACACACACACACACACACACACACATTCTGGCTCAGCTTCCCTTGACCTGGCTTTCCTGGGCTCTCAAAGGCAGCATAATCTGACAGGGCAGTAGCTTCTCTAGTCATCCAGGGCCAAAAGTCCTGCTCCCTCCGTTCTGTTCATGTGAACATAGTTGTCCCCATTGTTCACAGCTGCTTGCGGCTTCCTGAGGGGCAAAGGGCGGGCCAGTTTCCCAGGGCTGGGCAGAAGCCACCAGAAGTACAGGAGGACTCACTAAGGTGCCTATACTCACAATGAGAGGCGAGGGAGGAGTAGGCCGTGATGAGAATGAGGAGGAAGCGCCTGGGTCATTCGTGTGCTCCCAGGAACCAGGCCCTCGCCTGGCAATCTGAAGAGGAGACCTCTCAGGAAGCCCCGGAGGTCTGTGGCTTCCAGCATTCTGGTGCCGAGTGCCAGCCCACAGCCAGTCCTGTAGGCAGCTGGTTCTGCAGATGCGTGGCCCGCATTCCTCACACGCCCCACTACCCGGCAGTCCCTTTACTCCTTGCACCCAGAACACAGTCAGCCAGTGATGGGGGGAGCAGTCATCTCTCTTTCTTCGATTCTGCTTTCAAAACCAAAGCTTTCCTGCTTTCTAGCTTGAGTGTGGGGTTTGCATTTTTCCAGCAAGCCACCAGCAGTGGGGAGCAGACTGCCTCTTGGCCTCCTGGGATCGTGGTCAATGGGTTTAGCTTTTCCTTTTCCTTGTCCTTCCTTTTGGACTTCAAGCCTCGTTTGGTTTGGCCTGCATGGGTAGACAGGGAGACACCTGCCCAGCAGGGCCTGTCCAGCTTGTGTTGTGTGGTCAGCCGTGGTGTTTATATTTTCAAATTGGATACTCAAATAGTGTGGGTTGTGTAATCCTGAACTCCGTTCTTCCAAGTACTTGGTTTCGAGGAATCCTGCAGAGAAGCGGAAGTTCACTGTTGGTCAAGTTTTCTTCCAATTGTTAGGGAAAGTGGGCGAGGGAGGCCTCTGGGAGAAGTGAGTGGACGTGTCCAGTTCAATCTACGGCTCTTCTGCAGAGCCTGTCTCTCATTCACCTTGTAATTTTGTGGATGTAGATGTTATCTGTCTTGCCAGACTGCAAACCCTTGGAGGCAAGATGGGCATCCATTGAGTTTTATGGACCGCAAACTCTTGCACCAGTATCAGATGGGTTTGCATGTAGGACCAGGGACTTGCAGGAACCAAACCCAAGTCTAAGCCATCTGCTTCCTGGCTGTGGGTGCTGTGGACACCCCCATGTGGCCCACCTTGCTCATTGGACAAGTGGGGAGCCCCAGTTCTCTCCCTTCCTGGTTTCTAAGGACTTCCTGAATCCTGACTTAGAAGAACTAGAATTATTTCAGTGTTTATCATGAGTTTGCCTGTTCCATTGTTTCCAAAGGGGATCATCTACATTTCTCCAGTTTGAAGGAAGGCATTGATTTTCACTCTACACTACAAGTAAAAGAATTTGGGATGAGAAGTCACCATAAATTACTGATAAAACCATCAAGTGTTGCGTTCCTTAAGGAAACTACTTTCCAATCAGCCAGAATGGCATACTCTACTTGTCTGTAAATGGGAAGACCGATACAAGGTGGAAAGAGCTGAACACATGAGCAAGTCCCAAGAAGGACGAGGCGTGTTGCTTCAGATGGCAGGACCTACGCATGTGCCAGGGACATGTGTCAGGACAGGGGTGCATGGCTGGCAATGAGGCTGGAGGCCTCTCTCTGGCCTTCTGCAGCTGGTGGGAGTCAAATTTTACCACAGTTAGCAGCCTGGGAGGCAGAAAGCATAGCATGCAACCGCACTGACCCACTAGGGAAAGTTTGGGGAGTCGGGTCCCCTCTGTATGTTGGCTCTAGACGCCAGTCATCCTGTCACACATCTGTCACATGGCCTCTCGTCTCAGCAGCCACCTGTATTGCTTCATGGGCCATCACTTCATCATTAGAGCTAAAAGCACAAGCACCCAGGCTGTCTCCTCAGTGCTGCTGTTTTTTTTCTCTCTCTCTCTCCCTCCCTCCCTCCTCCCTCCCCCACCCCTTGCAAGGACAGCGTGGTAACCCCGAGTCCCCCACAGCATAATTCCCAATCATTTCTCATGCCAAAATCTTCAATCACACAAACAGTCCTTTTGCCTCAATTTTTTTGCTGAAAATAATATATTCCCAGGTTCCAGAACTTAGGCTGTAGACATCTTTAGGAGCAGGGGGACAACATGACACCATTTGGCCCACTGTCCGCAGAGCACAGGTCACTTCAAACCTCAGAGCGTGGATTCTAGCTGCAGATGGGAAAAGGGAGGCAGGATTTCGTCAGCTTACTTGTTTGCTTTTTTGCCTGCTTGTTTGTTTTTGATGTTTTATTCTAGCCGTGTAGATTCAGTGGCAATAAATTTGTAAAGTCAAATATGGAGAGAATGTCTGTTACATTCACACTGTGTCCAGCCTAAAAATAAATCTTCCTCTTATAAAACACTATCCATAAAACAGAAAGCTAGCTCTACCATCCAATGTGTCAGGGAATGAATCCAAACCCTTGTGTTATCCCTATTTCAAAAAGAAAAGATTGAAATCTTTATTTGCCCAAGGAAAAAATGAGACCTCTCTCTCCTTCGCCTGTGAGACACTTTGGTCAACAAGTTCTTATTCCACAGTGCCTGGAATTAAAATGATAGGCATCCTAAATCCCAGCCACCTGAAGAGGCAGCTCTCACCAGAGGGAGGGAGGCCATGCCCTTATCTGAAGTTTGGCTACAAAGGCTGTGGGCTTCTGATAGAGCTCATGCTCTGGCTGGGATTTTGACTATCCCTAAAGCTCTTGGTAGCTTTAAGAACTCAAGAGAAGGGGCTGGGAGATAGCTTGGAAGTCTAAATACCTGCCTGGCAAGCACAAGGACCCAGGTTCGATCCCTGGTACTACATGCCTTGCCGCACCCAAAGCAGCATACCCCTGTACTCCTAGTGCTGGGGAGGCTGAGACAGGAGGATCACTATGAGTCTGAACTACAGAGGAAGACCCTGTATCAGCAAATTAATTAAATTTTTAAAACTGAAGAGGAAATAAAAGGGCACGCTAAGGTATCTGAGACAAATGTTACAACACTAGGTAAATAAGGGAACCAACTTGGGCTGGAAGGAATCAGATCGTGAACTAGGGTGTGGAGGAGACGTGGTCAGGCAGAGTCTGGGGACTTCCCAGGGACACCGGGAGCTGCCCTCAGCCTGTGCCCCCGAGGAGCGGGCGGCCGTGGGCAGCGCTTTCCTTGGCACACCTCCTCTGTGGGTAGAGATAACGGTACCTGCGCGCATCCATCAGGTCAGCACGGGACCAGCCCGAGCCACTCGCCACTCGAGCCAGTCTGATCCCGGGCAGTGCAGAAGGGCAGCACTGTGCCGGGAGGGTGACCTTGGCGGCCCATACTAGCCCTCCCCTGTCCCTGTCGCCCAGGCCCCTGCCTCCTCCCACGCTTCCTCCCACCCAGGGCTGCCCTTGACCTTCCCTTTGTTCCGACCTGCACACCCTGCTTTACCAGCGGCCAGTGTGCTCTGTGGTTCGTGCATTTGCAGACACGCACGTGCACACACACAAGGCACATGAAGACGCGGGGACGTGCACACCTGCACGCGCACGCCCTTTGTGGCTTCTGCGCGGCAGCCAATTTCCAATCCGACTCGAGGGTTTGCGTTTTGCCCAATCAGTTGAGATTCCTCGGAAGGCTCGGAGGCATTTCCCCTAGCAAGCTAAAAAGTTCTCTTTCAAAGCAATTCATAACGTGTGCAGCCCTCTCCAGTTTTTTTTTTTGTTTTTGTTTTTGTTTTTTTAAAGCCAGTGTCGTTCAGCTCGGACCTCGAGGCTGGCCTCTGATGATTAGGAATGGAAGTCCCTTGTTAGAAACCTGCTCGAGCTGGAAGTGTGACATGGCGTTCCTGGCAGGTGCTGGGGGCTCAGGCGACCCAAGGCAGGGTGAGAGGGCACCGCCAAGCCGGTCAGACGAGAAAACAGCGCAGAGGAGAGAGCAGAGAGTGTTGTGATGCTGCTAAAAGTGGATCCATTCCTGTGCCGTGCAGTCCTTAGAAGTTCCGGCTGGGTGGTCTGTTGGGTGCGAGGCGTTTCACAAGGGCTGGGGGTGTCTGTGCGCTCAGTGGGAATGCGGAAGGGTCTCTCCCCAGCTCACGGAGGGGAGGAGGAAGGACCGTGGCTGGGATTTGTCTTTTAGAAGGAAAATGAAAATGAGAAACTAGGCTGTCGTGTTGCTCACAGGGTATCCTGAGCTGATTCCTCTTGGCTTTTCTGCAAGGCCACATATGCAAATCAGCACCTCAAGGAATTTAAAAATGAACAGGGACCACCGTCCCGTGGCCAGTTCCAGTCAGAGACCCCACTTATCCCTAGGAGCCCTGTGCCCACCAAACCCCTGTGTGTTGGTTGGTGGGTGGTAGTACCAGCACCATCACACTGAGCCACATCCCCGGCCTTTTTTATTTTCATTTTTATGTTATTGTGAGACAAAGTCTCACTAATTTGTCCAGGGCGGAGACACACTTGAGATCCTCCTGCCTGGCCCTCCCAAAGCCCTGGGATTACAGGAGCCACCACCACACCTGGCTGTCCAGTTTCTAAAAGACCTGTTGTATTTATTTATTTATTTTTTATATTTTTTTTAATAAGAAATAACAATATGATAGTTTCAAAACACGTTAGTAGTGCATTCATAATAATTGATACATTGAAAGGGCCTGTTGTATTTGTCAGACACGCCGGCTTTTCTAAAGCTGCCGGTGTGCTAGGTAGGAAGCCTAGCTCTCCATACTCTGTTCATTGGTTCTGCTTATACCGTTCTTTGTCTGTTTATTATCTTTAATAATTTTACAACTGGAAAAACTGGAGCCAATGTGGATGCAGTGCCGCGTGCGTTATGCCATCGCTCCAACATGGCAGTGCAAGGGCTTCAACCAGGTCTGCCTGCTGCACATCTTCCTGTGTCACCAGCCGGCTGCCATCGAGCACAGGGAACAACAAATGGCCTGACTCTCGCTGGGGTGGGGGAGAGGAGAGAAGACTCCAAGAGGAAAGGACATCCTTTCTGATCAGGGGCAAGCTGTCCTAAGCCCGGCCAACTGTGGTTGTGTGTCACTCACACCCAGCTATTGACAGCTTTCCACCTGGTGACATGCTTAATGGCCCATGAAATCCTAGCCCTCGGGGCTCAAGGCTGATATCTATGGTTGCCCACATAAACCTAAAGTGGATTGTAAATTTATCTCTCTCAGACTTAGGGGACTAAAGAGGCTGTTCAAAACTCTGCAAGGGATAGTCGACTTCGCAGACATGGTGCACCAACTTGGACAGACATCCATCTGGGTGGACAGTTAGAAACTGCTGCTGTTTGTGAGAACGATTACCAAGGTCCCCTGCAGCAGACCCTGCGGGCCTCCCGCTGGGCATCGTGCTGTGGGGGCAGAGTGCTGGGTAGCAGTGTGCAGATGGGTTTTGTGCCACAGAAAACAGGTGCATATTTTGGGCAACCCAGCTCTATTGCATCATGAGAGAAAAAGCATAGAGATTTGTGGATGTTCTATAAAGAGAAGTTCAGCCCAGGCAGGAAACTTTCTTCCAAACTCCACAGCCTGCCTAGTGCATACTGAGGCAGCCGGACAAGGACGGAGAAATGGTCTGGCCTCCAGAGGAATACGCCGCTCGAGAAAGGGTGGTTCGGGCTGGGGTGTGGTTTTCATGATGGGGGTCCATGAACATCCTTGAGACTTGACACCTCAGGAGATGGCTGCTTTCTGGTCCCTTGTATCTCTGAGGTGAGCTTGCATCAGATGCTGGGTGTGGCTCTGATGTCCCCATTAAGTCCCAGCAGGTAGGCATGAGAGACACAGTCCACGGATCAACACAGAAAGATGGAGCTGTAGTCACAACCAAAATAGAGTTTCTTTCCAATACCCACTCTGCAAAATTCTTCAGGATTCCAGACTGCTCTTTCTTCTCCTGGGTTGTTAGGAAAGCTGCCTGTGATCAGGAGGTGGTGGACCTGCTGGAAAGGAGACCAAAAGACCCGGGTTTGAACCCTGGTTGTTCTGTGATTTCTTTTACACTGTAATTTGGGACTTGGCCTGTAATCAGTGAGCTCCAGTTTTCTAATCCATCAAATGGGGATAACAATTTTAACCAAAATTTTGTTAAGCATATGAATGACTCTAAGCCTTAGAAAAGGATTTGCTTGAAAATCCCAGCAATCACAAGGCTGAGGCAGGAGGATCACTATGAGTCCAAGGACAGCCTGGGCTACATCGTGAGTTCAAGAGCAGCCTGAACTACATTGTGAGTGACACCCTGTCTCAAAAAAATTAAAAAAGAAAGAAAGAAAATTCAGCCAGGGACCATATCCTCCTTCCCAAGGAAACAGCAAACCAAACGCCTTCCAAGAGCAAGCCTTCCCCAGGGCTCCACAAATCAGAGCTTTCTCCTGCCTGTGAGCTCAAGAACTCCACACCCCTGAGAGAGCCTCTGCCCGCCCCTGTGGAATTCCTCTCCCCAGCTACTGATAGCCTCAGCTCAAGGGCAAAGCAGCAGTTTGAACCGATTTCCGGAAGAAATGCAAATGTGCGCCTTCTCTCCTCCTTGCTCCTCCCCAGAAGTGAGTTTTCAGGCCTTCTGTTCTGCCGTGGTCAGTCTATAAAAGCTGAAGCCAGCAGCGTAAATAGGAGCAGAGGCCGGAGGAAGCCTGAGTGCTCTCTCGGCTTCAATAGAGAAAGGCTCTTTTGATCCGCTCTGCTTCCTGAAACCAAGCTGAATATTTGTTTGTTTTGCGGTAGCTCAACCTTTTTTTTTTTTTTTCTGGCCTCTGAGTGACACGGCTGTTGGATTCTCTGTCTAAAAGGAAAACACATTTTCTCAGTAATGATCTTCACATCCTGCACCCAGCAGTACCCACTTCTGAAGGCCATTTGCCATCAAGATAAGATTCTGCTAACTCTTGGGTCCTTAGAGATGAAAGGGCGTAGTTGGCAACCGCAGAGCACACTCACCCTTGCGGCGTTTGTCACCCTCCTCCGGGACGCCTACCCAGAAGGCAGGCAGAAAGTTCCTCCGTTGAGCTCGACACTAGAGATTTGATCTCATAGAGGAGGGAAATGTCAACACAAGTGACTGTGCAAAAATGTCAAAACAACATTCTGAGTCCTCGGCTGACAAAGACAGAGGCCCCGCTGAGCTAAGCCCGTCACTCAGTTCCTTGAGGAGGGTCCTACTGGTGATTAGTATGATTTTTTTAGCTTAGACTCATGGCACCTCTGTGTCTACTCAGTGTCCAAGGATGGGCTTGAATCAAGGACAACAGCCACCCCCAAACCTACCACGCACACCAAAAATCAATCGATCAATAAAACACAGGGAGAAAACGCCTAGGAACACGGCCAGGGGGTGGGGTCAGAGGTTGCGGCGATGTGATCTTTTTGAGAACCTAACGAAGGAAGCGAGTCCTTCCTTTTGGCCTCTTTTCTCATAGATGGGTATCAACATCATAAAACCAGAACACTCTGTGGGCTCAACTGACAGCTCCTGAGACAGAATGTTCCGAAGCTGGGACAGTCGGAAGGTGGCAGGGCAGGGCTGAGGGGCTTGGCAGGTCACCCCACACCCACAGCGCCTTGCATGCTGAGTTTGGTCTCTCGCACTCTAATCTCTGGGCTTCTGCTTGTCTCAGAGTCGCACTCAACGTGCAGGATGATGCCCCGAGCTAGGGCAACACTGGCCCCGTCGCCTGTGGGTGGCTGGCGAACGCAGGGGACAGTGCCGGCGGGCGTCAGCAGGAACGATCTTCTATGCCATGGATTTTTCTTTTCCTGGAAGCAACTGGAAACCAACTTAGTGACACTTAAGTCCTTCACCTGCTCCGGGGCTGTGGCCAGTGTCTGTGAGTCAGAGTGGTACCGAGATGGGCCCCTGGCCAGCAGCCGAGGGGCTTATGGGCGCTGGCTTGGGGTGGGAATGTTGTACTGTGCTCAGAGTCATGGCAACTTGGACGTGGTAGCCAGGTCGGCTTATGAGAGCGCCAGGGCTTGCAGCCAGTGATGCGGATGGAGCTCGGAGAATGCTGCAGGTTGGGAAACCTCTCTTGTGGGTAGCCATTCACTGGCACCCTTCTGCCAACTGTTGGGTTAAGGGGGGTTTGTGTGCTGGGGTTCCTCCCTCGATTTTTCCCTCTACCATCTCTTTACTATAAAACACTCCAGGTATCACTGACAGCATCTTTCCCTGGGTGACTCAAAAGGTAGAAGGTGCCCGGGATGAAAAGGAGGCCTCCCTAGTGTCTGTCACTTCCCTCCCCAAACCTGACAGAAGCCCTGTTAGAACTCAAGGACTTCTAGGGCTGTGGTACCGTGAAGCGCTAGGATGGCAAAGATCACATTTCATGGCACCAGTAGCCCAACACCCCTGCAGCTCCTGGAACACACTGTGTTTGCCTGTCTGGGGTATGTGCCAGTTTCTGCTTCGTAGCTGTGACATGTAGCATTTCTTTTATATCATGTTTCCTTAGAAGATTCTACCCTGACCACACAGGAGACCAGTGGTAATGCTTTCATTTGGGGAAAAGAAGTCTGTTAACGTTCTCCTAGCCACTCTCTCCCAAGAAAATGATCAGTGAGCTCTCCAGGTAAAAGTTGTGAAATTCTTCTTGCATCTCCCTAAAGCGATTTTTAAATGAAGTGTAGAAATGATACAGGTGCGGTGTCACTCATCTACAAACTTGAACTGCCAACACCCAAAACATTCTGAACACAAGTACGAGGCCACCCATGGAATATTCCCAACCTGACCTCGTGTGGCAGGAGGGCATACTAAAAATATCATATAAAGTGACCATCAGCACATGTGTGTAAGGTGTGTATGAAAAACAAGTGAATTTTATGTTAGGCTTAAGTCTCATCCTGTAAAATATCTCATATGTATGCAAATATTCCAAAGTAAAAAAAAAAAAATCTGAAACGCCTCCAGTCCCAATGTTTCAGCTAAATGAACTAACAACACATCCAAGGTGAATGTAACTGTGGTTGACATCCTAGTCTGCTAATGCCAAACACAGCGTGCTACATAGCAGGTTTCTGGGATTCCTTGGCCCCCCTCCTCAGAGCCATGTTGGAAAGGCATCTGTAGGTCCCCTTGCACACAGACCCCTGGGTGCTTTCAAAACGTGCTCTCTGCTGTCCTTCTACTCCCTCCATAGTAGCTCTGTGTCCTGCCCTTTAGCCCATGTCCTCATCCTCCCAGGTAAACTGTGGCCCTCTCTGCAGCCATCTGACCCAGCAACCACAGTAGCCACCTGCTCTCCCTCCCCTTCTTCCTCCTCCTCCTATTCTTCCTCCTCCTCCTTGCCTGGTCCCTGGAGCATGAGTCTACGCATTGCAAGGCCGGTGGCTGTGGGCAGAAGGTGATTCCTTAGTCATGCCTGCTGAGGGGACCCAGCAGGCTCTGTGTCAACAGTGGCCCCACTGTACGTGTCCTCCTGTCTCCATGGCATTTCTGAAAGCCTCCCAGGTGCCTGGCTCCAGCTCGTTGCTCTGTCTGGGTGCTGTCTGTCCTCGAATAGCTCTAGCACAGAGACAGCCTCTCTGAGCGGACTGAGAAGCAAACCTGAGCCCGCGGTGGGTTGGCTTTCCTCTGCACACCTTCTCTCCTCTTGCTTCAGGGTGGAGGAGGCGGATCTGTTTTCCCAATTCAGTCAGCAGGCAACTAGCAACAGAGATGCTACTGGGATCTGCCTGGGCCCTTCAGATCAATCCAAAGAAAGCCAGGCAGCATTGGGAGGCCCACAGCTCAGTGACACCCTAAGCTTCACTCATGAACTCTCCTGGTTTCGAGTACTGGATGTGAGAACAAAGCTTAAACTGTCACAGTGCACTGAAGTATAAAGGAACCACAAGCATAAAATAAAATCCTCACAGTCAAGGAAACAGAGGCAGATGCTGTGCCCCGGCCATTGGAGGCGCCCTTTCTAGGCTGGAGTTAAAACCACTGAGTACTAAAACAGTGTATTCAAATTATTGCTTAACTTCACTTAGGAAAACGATAAAAACTTAACAAAATACAACACCTAAGAAGTAAAAAAAAAAAAAAAAATCCATTTTAACAGAATAAAATATAGCAAGCCACGCGTAAAAAGGTAGCCGTGAAGACTGCAGAACATTCTAGAACAAAAGGAACAAATCCAGAGTCTGCTCCCAGGAAAGATCAAGGGAATCATTGTAGGAAGGGACTGGCTAGTGAGGGGTGTTTCTCCATTTTTCGCTGGACGACTCTTCCAGGTCCTAAACACCTCCTGCTGACAGACAGGTTCCTGCATTCAAAGATAGATGTGGAAGAAAATCTTTGTGTACATGCAGCGCTTTGTGTTTTGTGCCTGCTTCTCAATCCCTAATTAAGCTCTGCAGCCACCCTGTGAAGCCAGTCATTACCACTGGGTGAGGAAACAGAGTCCCTGAGGAGCTATGTGCCTTGCCCAAGTATACGGGCCAGACAGGCCAGGCCAGGTATGGCTCTCAGGTTTCTGAGGCCCACACCCCATACGCAATCCAGCCTTGTCACCCTGGGTCTGGCATGGGGAGTAAATAAACAGATGGCTACTCCATTGCTTTTACCTGTGTGGGGGCCATGGGTCCTTTTTCAAAGTAGGGACAAGGGGCAAAACACATGACAACTGGTCACACTGTGGGGGTGCCAGTCATGGAGGCCACCATTCTAGTCACCTCCATTTTGGGGCAGTCCCTTTTCCTGGTCCACATGCCCAGGTGTTATATGGCAAAAGTGAGAAAGGCTTTGCTGGGCTGTGAGAACTCAAAGGTGACATCATGAAGTCTGCCTTGTTGGGTCAGAACTATATGACAAAGTATGAAGAGAGTGGCAATAGAGACCGGCCATACAGATGACAAGTACAGAAGAAGAAAATTACCCTTGAGGATGGGGCCAGGGAGAGCCCACGGAGAAGGCGACATTTAAATAGAATCATAAAAGACGGGTAGGAATTCACTAGCTAGAAAGGAAGGGAAGGAACACCGGGCCAGCCGTCATAGAAATCCGGTAGATTATGACTTCCGGAGCCACCCCCACTGCCCCATGATCTCTCTAACGCCTACAGCCTGGCCGTAGCTCCATGGGCCAAGCTTTGCACCTGGTGTGAAGTCGGTGCTCTCTGTCCTACAAGACGTCCCTCCGTGTGTCTTCCCAAGCCACGTGGAAACTCAAGAGTCCCTGGATCTGGGAACTCCAGGACAGGCGCCCCGGCCTGCATTTCCATGGGCTCTGGGGGCACCGCATCGCTGCTCTTCCCCGGCTCATTTCCAGCATGGGCTGGCAAGTGTGTACATGTGCAAGCACACTTACACAAGCCGCCCCTGGGTGTTGTCATGGATGTGTTGCTGGCTGCGAGAGCTACGCAGGGCCCACTCCGGGGGCTGAACTCACAGCTATTGTGTCCCCTGTGTCTCTGTCTTTGTCCCTGGTGCTCTCCCCGAGCGCTGCTCCCCCTTTTCCTGCCCACCCTGCGGCTCCTAGTCTCCCTGTTTCCTTCCTTTCTCCTCTCTTGCCCTGAAAGTGCCCAGCTCCCTTGTCTCTTGGTTCCTAGTCCCTGTGCCATCTAAGTTGCCACCTGGCATAGGACTCTCCTCCTCGGGCCGTTTCTTCCCTAAGAGAAACCTGCGGTTCTGCAGATCTCAGTGCCTTTGCCCGTCAGGGACTCCACACCTCGCGGCAGGTGACATAACCCATGGCCACCAGGGAGATGGACATTATGGATATATATTTTTATCCATTATGTATCCCATGGGTAAGTTACTCACATCCAGAAAGTGACAGCTTGGAGAGGGTCTGGCCCATCCTGCCATTCCAGTATTCTGCACTTTGGGCCTTGGCGCTGAATGAAAAAGAACTCTGCCCCAGTAATAAGGCGACCCCCAAATCCTGAAGCCCGGCTGCTGAGTACCCGAGAGCGCATGTGCACCACGCCAGCGCGCTGAGTCCCGGAGCCCGCCTCACGGCTGGGATGCCCGGTCTCGCCCCTGCTGTCAGGTCCACGTCCCTCTTCAAATGAGGAAGAGAGGCGCAAAATGGTATTATGAAATCTGGCAAATCAGGGTGTTCCTGGGTAGTTCCAAATATTCCATAATTTAAAAAAAAAGTAACCCAACCGCATCAAGGATGCCAGTTGGAAGTAAAATGGCCCTGCCAATCAGTAAAGGAACATTTCAAGGGCCAGCCAAATAGCTCAGCGGAGTAAAGCGCCTACAAGCAGGCACAGGGGCCAGAGGTTCGATCCCCAGGCCTGCTGTGCCAGCCCCACATCCAAGGAACTGGGTGTGGTGGTGCATGCCTGTAATCCCAGCTCTTTGTAAGCTGTAAACGGGCAGATCACTGAGTCTGACTAGTAATGAGACCCTGAACACCCTGTAGACATTTCCCTAAAATACACACACACACACACACACACACACACACACACACACAAAGAAAAAAACATTTCAAATTGTGATATTCTTCTAAGAAGAGCTGGTGGCCCTCCATCCCCTAAACAGGAGGTGGCCTCCAATGAATGTCACCAGCAGGAGGTGAAAACCTTCAGTTTCACAAGAGTCCTTCTTGTTCAACTCTTCCTTCAGGTCCCAGAAGACCCAGGTTCAAGACTCTCCCCTTGCGCAGAAGTGGTCCCAGCCCTCCCTCCCCCGCCCCACAGGGCAGTGTTACTGACCACTTTATTATTCTTATTCCCAGTGTGGAGGACTGAATCACAGGATCACCGCACTGAGCTATAACCCCAGCCCCTTCCTTCTATGAGCTTGAGTCAGGGTCTCACAAAGCTGCCAAATTGCCCACGCTGAGCTGGAACTCCTGGATCCTCTGCCTAGCCTGTCAGAGTGCTGGAATTATGAGTGGGCACCGTCATGCCCAGGGGTTCCTAAAGGCTTTAAAAAATTTCTCAAACTAGTCCATATGTCTCCTCACCAAGCTTTTTTTTTTTTTTTTTTTTTTTTAGGTAACTTGGAAATAGTATTGCAAAAGGAATCATTATAAATAAATCCCAGTGGCTTCTGCCCTAGTCTAGTAACTTCAGGGGAAGATGAGAAAACTGCACACTTTCCAGGAGCTGCTTGGGTTACTAATGAGGACAAGGAGTCTCCTGGAAGCCCCTGTCACCAGGGGAAGGCCAAGCATCCTGCACCTCCCTTCTGTGTTTTTATTTATTTCTCATTCTAGAGCCTTTACCAACAAATGATCTCACACCTTCTTGTGTAGCTGCTAAAAGCAACACAATACCCCCTCAAAGCTGCCTCACTGGGTTCCAAAAATAAAATGGGCTCATTTTCCTGCAAAACATTCAGGGACTCTGAGGAATTCTAATGAAAAGCAGAGGAGGGCTGGGAGGAGGAGGAAGAGGGACGGGAGGAGGAGGAAGAGGGACGGGAGGAGGAGCAGTGGGGGAGGAAGAGGAGGAGGAGGAGGGTCCCCCTCAGCCCAGGGCTCCCGGCCAGTTTCCTGGCAAAGAGGTAGAAGGTAGCTCAGCTGCAGGCTGTAGACTGAAAGGGCTTTGATGACACCTGTCAGCTCTGCAGCCACATCTTCTATCCCTAAACCTGGGCTCACTTCAGTGGCCCGTGCCACCTTCCGGATGAGAAACCTCTTCCGGTAAGAAAGAGCCACTGACTCGCTGTGGGCCAGAATACAAAACCAAGGGTCAGAGATTCTAGGGTCACTGTCTCACGGGAAGATGTCTTATGTAGGGTCTCGGTCTTAAACTCCCTAGGGAGCAAGCCCAGGATGGCCTTGAACACGGCAGTGCCCAGGCTCTGGAAGCCACTACCCCATTCACAGAGCCCAAAGCTGCCCCCACTCCGTAGTTTGCATTGATTGGCTCAGGATCTGTCCGGCGCAGCAGCCCAACAAATCTACCTGGGTTGATAAACGCAGGACATTTTCCACAGGTAGAGCCCGTGGGATTCACTTATGAGAATAGCACATAGCTGTCAATGAGCTGTTCTTCCCAGGCTGCTCCCTGGAAAGAACTGCCCTCTGCCCTTTCCTGTCAGAGAGTCCCTGGTCCCTGCCCTGGGGTGGGAGCCACTGAAACAAAAATTGAAAGCGGTTTCAAAGGAGGCCTAAGCCTGGTGTGGTGGCACACTCCGGTCATGTCAGCACTAGGGAGGCTGAGGCAGGAGGATGGCTGTGAGTTCGAGGTCAACCTGGATCTCATAGTTTGACCCTGTCTCAAAAATCCAAACAGAAAAGAAAGAGAAAAAGAATACCGACAAGGAATTCGATCTTCTTATCTTTTTATTAGAGCTGATACTTGAGTTATTTGACTCAGTATGCTTTTGAAAAATTTCCAGTTGCATTTCTTTCAAGTTATTCTGCATCACTTCCTGTTGCAGGAATCATAAACCAAAACAAAGGAATCGTAGACTAAAAAAGGAATCACAGAATCTTTAGACATGGAAACAACGTAGATTTTCAAATCTAGTCACCAACTTGTAGAATATATTATTACCTCATTTTATATATTTAATTCTGTGTGCTTTTCTTGGTACCGGGGATCGAACTCAGGACCTTGTGTTTCCCGGCATTATCTGTTTATTCAGAAGGTATTCACTGAATAGTTTCCAGGAACCAACTCTGTGCCCAGCGTTGTTCCATGTTCATTCCAGGATGGAAAAGGCAAAGTCTGATTCTCTCCTAGGGCTTACATTCCCAAAGAGGGACACAAAATAAACAAAGAAGCAGTACCACAGTTA
This sequence comes from Capromys pilorides, assembly GCA_004027915.1. Classification (NCBI taxonomy): domain Eukaryota; kingdom Metazoa; phylum Chordata; class Mammalia; order Rodentia; family Capromyidae; genus Capromys; species Capromys pilorides. The sequence continues at coordinate 14,960 of PVKN010009587.1, forward strand.
ACTTGGAGTGCAGCGCCAAGGGCTACACAAAGGTCCCGAGGTAGAAGGAAAGTGGGTGGGGATGGGGAGACCAGAGAGAAGGGAGGGAAGAGGGGAGCAGGGCCTGTCCAATCAGCTCGGAAAGCTGTGCGAAAGAGTTAGGGCGTCAGGGTGCATTCAGGAATAGCGCTGGAGGGAGTTCTTAGGGAGACGGAGGTCATGATGTGGAGGGAATCTAGGGGCACAAGGGAGAGGCAGTGTCGCTACAGGGGTTGGGCTGGCAGCAGTGGGAAGACAGAAGTGCCATCCAGTGCCACACAGACCTGGAAGCATAAGTGGCTAAGAGGGAGCCCCTGGAGTCCAGGGAAGGGGTCCCCGTGCTCAGCACTTGGGGCTGCCACGGGCTCTAACCTACTGGTGACCCTAACGCTGGTGCGTGGGAATGGCGCTGTCCCTGAGCCTTATGTTAGAGATCTGCAGGCACAGCTAAGAGAAGCAACCCGCTGTGCCATCCAGGCTGGCCTGCAGCGCCCTGTCAGCCTCCTGCCTCAGCCTCCCGGGTGCCGGGGTGACAGGTGCACGCCACCACGCCCGGACCTTAGAGTCACTCACGTTGGCAACTCTACCTTGTCCCCAGATCTATGGCTCAGGAGGGGTCCCCAGCGCAGTAACCTCTGAGCTACTGACGTGCACAGAGCTGTACACGAACAGCCCCGCCACGGCAGGTCCCGCGTGTCATTCGGCTTAGCCGAGACCCAAACTCCGCTCGTCCTGCTCTGGTCGCGTCTGGCCCCTTCCCGGGCCCGTGGCAGCCTCAGTGTGGGTCCTCTGAGCCCACATACTTGTACCATCCAGACAGGAGCCCCAGTGCCCGTGTGCTGCCTGCCCAGCCGAGGCTGGAATTCACCCGCACACCCCGTGGCAACTTCTCTATGTTTAGCAGAAGCAGCAGTGAGGAGGATCTGTCTAGCTCAATATTTTTTACACTTCCAATGTTCAAACTCTCACAGACAATCTCCAGAAAGGTACATCGGCCTTGACAGCCTCTGAGGAGGAGGACATTCACCCATCTTCCAGGGGTACCCAGTGGCGACCTCGTTCCCAAGCTGGAGGGGCCCTAAAGTGCGGAGACACCGCTGGGGCTGTGGGTGCTTTGATGCTCCCTAAGTATTATTCTAAGAAAAGAGAACAAGTCAAAGATTGAAGGGGAAATGGACGGGTGCTTAATTGCGCAGGCCTTTAATTGGCACGCGAGGCGCTTGGGTTTTATGTCTTCTCAGCGCGGTGAGGAAGGGGGATGCGAAGGGCCGCTTGGATCTTAGAGCGGAGACAGGTGTGCTGGCGGGGGGTGAGGGCCGGAGAATTCACGGCAGGTTCCTTGTGTGTGGACTAGGACAAAACCATCGGAGGCTGTGGCTCCGATGCGATGCGCAAGTGGCCTCGTGGAGGAGGGGGAGGGGAAGGGGGAGGGGGAGGGGAGGAGGAAGACGAGGAGGAGGAGGAGGAGGCGGCGAGGGTTAGCTTGGCTCCTGTCTGTCAGCTGAGGCTCTGACCCCCACCACCCGCCACCGTGGCTACCGGAGAGCATGGCCTCCTGGTGCAAAGCTCAATGATGAGGAAGAGCTGGGGAAGAGCAGGAGAGGGCCACTAATGAAACAATGATCATGTTCCTGACGGTCAGGTAGTGCCAGCTGTGTCACAGCAGGGGACCTTACAGGGACAGCGCATCCCTATTTCCAGTCAGTACTCACTCAGAGCTTTGTCCTTTTTCCCATGCAAGTTGTATCGGTTCTTACTTGTCATGGGGGGAGAAAAGCCATGGCAAAGGAGTCACTGTTAGCTTTGGAAATAGCAGCTTAAGAGGTAGTCCGCTACTTCCGCCTTCTTCCTCCAGTCCCAGCCCCAGTAGGGTTCAACCTTACTGGGTAGCAAAGCTCTTGGTTTACAAATGTACCGCTTCATTTCCGCAAAGTCATTTCTGGTGAGGGCAGTCTTGGGGGGTGCCCTGTCTAGGAAGACAGGAGGTAAAAATGAAATCAAAACTCCACTTTTGGGTTGTAGCATTGCACTTATTGCCACTAAAGCTTCAAATACCATGTTCCAAGCAATGATGAGCAAAGTGTTATTAAGGAAAAACATTTCTGTAACTCGAAAAATGAAAATGCAATTCAAAATGAGGAAAAAAAGAAGAACGGCGTCGGAGCTGCGTCCGCGCCTTTATCCGCTTCCATCCTTTGCTTCCGCAGCCGGTCAGGCTCCAGCAGCCAGCATAGTGCAGCAGATCGAAAGCAAAGAGGCTTCCAGGAAGCCTGGCTGCCGCGGGAGACAAACTTGTAGTAGCCGAGTGCTCAGCCACGTGGTGGGGGCCTTGTGAACTGATCAGGGCTTTCTTTCATTCCCTGACTGAAAAACATTCCAACATGCTGTTCCTTGAAGTAGATGCAGATGACTGTCAGGACACCGCTGCAGATTGTGAGGTCAAGTACGGGACAACCTTCCGGGTTTTGAAGAAAGGGCAGAAGGTGGGTGAGTTTTCTGGCTCCAATAAGGAGAAGCTTGAAGCCACCATCCAGGAGTTGGTCTAACTGTGTTTTCTAAAGAACATAACTATCAGCTGTTTAAAACTTTTGATTCTTTTAATTTACAAGAAAATAAGTATGGAAACTATATAGCCAACTGCCATCTGATTATAAATGACAATAAAATATTAATTCTACCCTTAAAAAAAAAAAAAAAAAAAAGAATGGCATCACCTGCAATCTCATCCTCCTGAAATTTTTATGCTTAACAAACCTTAAAAGCAAGCAAGATTATTCGGCCATACTCTGCAAGACTCTAATAAAACCTCAGAGCTTCAGGCGTCCTCTCATTTTCTGTTCTGTGACAGTTTCTAGCCGTTTAACACAGAGATGGGGGTTGATACTTTCACCGGTGCCCTCGGAGCCCAGGCAGGGATGGTCTTTTAACATTAAACATCTCAGTGTCCTCTCTGCAAACCTTCTTTTCTTAAGGTGAACCAAAAGATACCTCGTTCTCCTTCTTTCTATTATCATTTCTACAAACATCAAGAAAGCCAAGAAAGTTCCTTCTGATGTCCTGATGGGTAGCAAAGCCCTCATAGCAGCTCCACCCTTCCTCTGGGGACACAAGAGCTAACCTTGTAGCATTTTCACTTAAGACCTCAAGCTTTAAAGGTAAAGATTCTCTCTCCAGTAAATTCAGACAGCTTTCTACAATGTCATCCTGGGTACTTTTTTAAGTTGAAAGACACCAGCATAAGAATAGCTTTAGGGGAGAAAAAAAAAAAAAAAAAAACTTCTAGAAAAAAAAAAAAAAAGATTAAGATTGAAGAAACTAAAAGAATCATCAAAGAGATCAATACAATGTCGAAAGCACCAAACAAAATTTTGCATAAAGAATTGTGGGTCTGCTCCACCAGAATACATATATCTAATTGGGAGAAAATAGTCTAGGCAAGGTGCCATGGCAATTTTTAGCTCATCCGAGAGCAATGAATTTTTCTGTATCATATAACAAATTAAGTTCCATGGACTAGTGGCGTAATATTTTTGGAAAATTAATTAAATAGCTAGTAGAACATCTTTCTGTATTTTCATCTAGATGGGTATAAATTTCCTACCCTGTACTTGAAAACAATTGGAGAAGCCACAGATTAAGAAGTGGATAAAGAAGGATATAGTGACATACACATTTTCTACATACCCATGAGAGATGGGCGTCGTGTAGGTGAGCTGGAGAGGGCTCACCTAGCATAGAGAATCCCTGGCTTCATGGCCCTACACTGGGGAGAAGGCAGCAGAGAGGCAGACACGGTGGCGCATGCCACCGTTACACAGGACTATCACCAACCCGAGCTGGGCAACTAAGGTGTGAGCAAGATCCTGCGTCCCAATAAAAGTGTCTTTGAAAAAAAAAAAAAAAAACCCTGGGGATGTACACCAGTGTGAAGGTCCTGGATTCTATCCTCAGTATCACAGATAAAGGACATACACAAAGTGAATCACCTTGACATATAAAGTCCTACTATAAATCACTGAAAAATAGGCATGGGTCATGAAGTGACAGTTCACTGAAGAGAAAATACAAATAAGTATTCTGTGAATAATATGTCACCTTACTGGTGAATCCAAATTTAAATACCAAGGATCTAGTGAAATAGCAGTGATTTTTAAATGACTTAAGTCAGTGTAGTCAGAACTGCTGGAAGGGACTCAGAGACTCCGTTATCATAAACAGATGCAACTTCCCTGGTAATCTAGCATATATTACAATCCTGAAAAATGATGATGCTCTTCGATCTAATAATTCTATTTCCAGTAGAAGGAAGCTATTTGAAGTGCCAAGTTGTATGCACAGAAAAGATCGAGTTTATTGAAATATTGTTCATGATGGCTAAAATTATCAACACAATCATTGTCCACTACTAGAAAAATTAGAATACAGCCACATGAAAAAATAATTATTATATAGTCCCATGAAGGGAAATTATAGTACCCTTAAAATATTTGAAGGGTTAATAAACATGAGATAGTACTTCTCACTGGACAAAAAACAGTATATGAAATTCTGTGTAGAAAATGTTCCCAGGTATCTGAAAATAAAGAAAAACTACTGGCATGGATTCTCTAGAGAAGGAAATAGGGGTTCATTGGACTACAATAATATGATTCGGTGGTATTTTGCTTATTTCTTTTTACTCCGTTTATTCCAAGTTTTCAACTATGAACATGTACCTTTTTTTTTTCAGAGTCCTTTAAAAAGAAATATCAAACTAGTATGGTAATAGAAAAGAACAGGGCTCCATGTCTTTTTCCTTCAGCAACCTTTGACTGTGCCCTACTTTCGGTGGGGACAATGGGACGCTCCTAAGCAGCCTGGCCACCAGCTGGCGGTCAGTTTCACCGGAAGGGCAGACGACAGGCAACCCCGGGGAGGGCGCTCCCGTCCTCCCATCCCTTCTCCTCCCTCCTCCGGTTATGGTTTCTCCTTTTCTGTCCTCTCAGCGCCTGGAAGGCCACAGAGCATGGGGCTAAGCGGGCGAGGCCGCGCTGGCCTTCCCAGACTAGGGTAACAGAAAGGGGGAGGCCCTGTGGGGCAGCTCCGCTTCCCGCCTCCTCACATCCTGCTGGAAGGCAGAGCCTGCAGTCCGGGCACAGAGAGGGCGACCTTAGGGCTCCCAGGGAGGGCAGCACAGGAAGCCCTCGACGGGACAACGGTGGCCCTGCCGGTGCAGTGCGCTGTAGGACAATTCTGTTTCTTGTCCCTAACTCACCCCTGCCCCCCACTCATGGGTAGAACCTTCTGGACTCAGAAGCGCTTGCCTGCAAAGTGCACCTTCCCCTCAACTCTCACCCTTTCTTTCTGATGGCAGAAAACATACCTTCACTCAATAAAAGCAAATGCAACTAAAAATCTAAGCATATGGATTCTGAGAATGTCTGGCAAGAAATACCTTATTAAAAATTACAGCAGCCTATTAAATTATTATTAAGTATCACTGCTATTTTTTATACCTAGAGCTCAGGAGCTGGGGTAGTCTAGTTTTTTAAATCTAATTTTCTTTGGATTTCTTGCTCCTCCTGCTTCTTCCCTTTCCCCACCAAAAAAAAAAAAAAAAAAAAAAAAAGTCTAATTTATTCTAGTCAGACTGAAACACATAATTCAGCAATATGCTTACCATCACCCTAAGGGTTAACGTTCTCTCCACTAAAACGAAGCAAAAATAGTGCATGATCCTCAAATTTGGTGGTTAGGAAGAGAATTCACGGGAGGAGGGAAACCTAACAGCTCTCCTTAAATTGCCGTTCAGGGGCCACCATCATTTGCATTTTGCTTCGTGCCCGAGGCAGCAGAAAGTGTGGTGGTGGTGGCAGCCAGGCCAGGGTGACAGAATCCATTAAAGGGACAGGGAGGGCCAGGCCCGGCTCCGTGGGCTTCATTAGCTTACTTGTGTGGGATGTAAAGGCTATCTATCTGCAGGGCTCTGGGTTAGCTAGCCAATGTGTTCGTTACCTAGAACAGCAAGAAATTAGCTAGAGAGAAGCTTACCAAGCACCTGGAACAAGAAATGACTTTCTGTGAAATAGGGGAGAACCAAAGCTAAGGACTCTGTCCTGCTCCAGGGTGAGGAGGAAGAGGAAGACAGGGAGGAGGAGGAAGAGGAGGAGAAGGGGTAGGAGGACGGGCTGGGGCAGGAGAAGGAGATGATGTCAGAATTACTACAGCAAACAACAACAAAAGGCATAAGTGAAGCCAATCCTTATGGAGGGCTGGAGGGAGAAGTACCTGGGCCAGGCTTTTGAAGTTTTTCTTCTTTTTATTTTTTAGACGGGGTCTCACCATGCTGTTCAGGCTGGCCTTGAGCTCACTTTGTAGCCCAGGCCAGAGTGCTGGGATAACAGATGTGTACCACCACATCCAGCTTGGTTCTCTGCTTAGAAGGCAGCTACCTACAGGAACCAAGTGGGACTGAATTTCTTGGGTTATTGAGGGGGGGCCAGGTGGAGGACTTACACTAAGTGACACGTAATGACCTCCCTAAAATCTAACAGGAGGTGACTTTGTAATGCGCATGGACATGTTTTATGTCCTTGCTTTTTATTCTAGAAGTGAGAAAACGCTCAAATTATTTTAAAATCCCACCACTGTAGCCAACGTCACATAGCAGTAGCTCCACCCCGTGCCCTAATCCAGGGATTACTTTTGTGAAAAGTTGTGACTCTTTTTCATGTTTTTAGAGCATGTGCAAACATACACCTTTGGTATTACGCATGCATTGAGTAGCCAGCGCTTTGCTCCAAAGAACTCTTGGAAAAAGTCACCCGGCTTGCAGCTTTCTGGCTATGAGGGAAAAAGAAGAATATTGGGGATCACTAGTAAACAGCACTTGGACTCTGTACCATATGAAGTTGAATTTCAGCCCTGTTGAAGGAGGATTTCTCTGATAAAAATGACTTGTCATTTTTATATTTCTTGGCTTAGAGGAGGCCGGAAGAGAGCCCCCGGTAAGCTTGCGCTGGGGAATTGATCTTAGTCGTGGTATCTACTCATTCCTCTGCCAGTTTGGGCGGTCCTCCATCCTGCTACTGAAGCCTCCCTCATGTAAAATGACAAAGGTGATAGAAAACCTGAACTTGGGGACCTGCTCTCAGAGCACCACCACCAACGACACCTCCTTTGGGCGACTACCCAGCTCTTCCCTACCGGGGTCACGCCTCCAGGCAGCTCACAGGAGGCCTCATTATCTGTGCTTTTGTAGACCTCTGACCTTGCTCAGAAGAGGGTTATATGGGTTCAGCATCACAGTATCCTATTTCTGATGCTCTTGTGCCGTAGAGCTAGCGAGGCAGACTTCAGAGATGAACCTGCACTTGCAGCAGACATGGAGGAGAGGGTTGAGGGCACCTCGCCGGCTTCCAAAACGTCTCAGGAGGCTCCCACCCAAATAATACGCATCTCAGAAACAAAATTCTTCAATGAAGTCTTAAGCAAAGGTCATCAGAATCAAGGTAGCTACTGCTCCGCCCTCCCCTTTGCCAAGAGAGGGGCTCTACGCGTTTCTCTTACTGGCCAGAGCCCCCATGTGATTATCTTCCAGGAGCTGTTTAGTCTGAGTATTTTCAGCTTCCAGAGCTAACACCAAACTGGAGGGAAGTTTCAAAAAGCTAGAGGACCGCACCTTGCAAAGCCGCCTACGTTATCTAAGCAACGCTATTCTTTGTTCTAGGACTGGGTCCTTCTCTGATGTTACTACTTGCTTGTAAGAATGAATGGTAATTAAAGAGAGTAGGAGCATGTTCCTTTAGCTACATTAAAATTCTACAAGAGAACACCAATCTTACCATTTCAGACTTTTTTTTTTTTTTGCTTTGCTTTTTATATTGTACTGGTCTCCAAAATCCAAACTCTGAAAAACATCAGCATCTAGGCAACTCTGTCTAGATAGCAAAAGGCAGCACAGAGATAATTACCACTTTTAGTCCAAAGTATTCCATTTCTCCCCAACCAAAACTTGTACCTGAGCTAGAGATAGATAAGTAGGCCACCCCATGTTCTTGAGTTCTGTTTCTCTCCACCTGCTAATACAGCTCCTAAAATTAAGCCGCTGAAAGGAAAAAAAAAAAAAAAGAAGAAGAAGCAGCAAGGCAAAAAACAGTCTGAATGATAAACTAGCTGATAAGTGGATTCAGTCTCGAATAACTGTGAATAACAGTGTGTTCCACGCAATGTTTGCAACACATTCATACTAAAAAGTATTTGTTGTTCGTCTGAAATTCAAATTTAACTGGGACTTTTTTATTTTATATCCAAGGCTATTTGACCCTTTGGAAACACCTAGGTAGTGGAATATGAACTGAGGTAGCTATTAACAAAGGAATCCTGGGGTTGACTATGTGCTGTCAAGCTTGTGAATTATTTTTTTTTTTTAATTTTATTTATTTATTTATTTGTTTGCTTGTTGTGTTTGTTTGTTTCTTTATTTATTCATTTTGTGGCTGGCTCAGCCTGCCCTGGTGGTGGCGCTGGCGCAGCATGTGGTGCCAGGGATCGAACTGCAGTCCCCGCAGTTGCCTGAGCCCTCCTAAGCAGGCGCTTTAGACCACTGAACCATCTC
>PVKN010009588.1:0-23573 GCA_004027915.1 Capromys pilorides
ACACATAATATGCTGTATTTTGATAAATGTTTCATTGCATTTTTTAAAAAGCACATATCTTGCCCTTGTTGAGTAGAAGGTTCTATAGAGTTAAGTTGGTTTATAGTGTTACCAAAGTTTTCTGTAACTTAATTGATTGTCTACCTGTTTCGTAAGTTATCACAAGGATATTTATATGTCAATTCGTGAGTTATAGCAGAGATAAACCAAATTTTTCAAGGATGATAGACAATCAAGTATTCTCACACAGGTAGAGAACCAAGAATGCAAAGATCACTTATAAAAATGTAAAGTTACATACTTAAAGTGCATAAATCCTTTAACCTTTTTTTATTATACATCTTATTCCTAAACCTTTTTTTAGGGATAACGGTGGCACACGCCAGAAACGGTGGCACAATCCTGCAATCCCAGCTATCTGGGAGCTTTCGCTAGGATGATATAAAGTTGGACCCCAGCTTAGGCATCTTAGCAAGAGCTTGCCTCAAAATTTAGAAAATAAAATGAAAAGAGCTGATGATATAGTTTAGTGGCAGAGTATCCATGGGCCCAATCCCCAGTATGACTAAAAATAAAAACTGGAGATACAAATCTGTGACAAATGAGTATCAGCTTCTCAGTATGGCACTCTATTCAGGCCCCAAATAATATATCTATATTTAGCCATGCAGAAACTTAGACAAGTCTAAATTGAAGAACATTTTCATATGATTGGGACATAAAAAACCTACAGAAGTATTCCAAATAAAAGAGACTGCAGAGGCAGAGAAGCTAAATGCAATATGGATTCTGGTTTGGATCATAAACCAGGAAACCACTGCTGGTGAAACTAGAATATTAACTTTAGATTAAAGTATTGAATCAATGTTAATGTTAAATTTCCTGAATGTAGCAAAATATTCAACTTTGGTGAATAAAAGGTATACAGAACTGCTTTGGGCAACTTTTATAAAAGATTAAAATTATTTTGAAACAAAAATTAAGAAGAAAAAAGAAAAGGGAGAAAAGAAAGAGTGGAAGAAAAAGAGAAAAGGAGAAAAGACCAAAAAACAAAAAAAAAAAAAAAAATGAGGCGGGAAAGAAAGGCTCTTTCAGTTGCTAATTTGGCAGTGTCCCTTTTTCAATTCAGCTTCTCCCAACGGTATCAGTGCTTAACCTGAGACACATGGACCCCTACTTCCCCTCAAGTAGTGCTTAGAGCCATGGTTGTGAATCTATGACATGTATGTAATTTGTTTTTCTTTTAAGAAAAAAGCTATTAATGTATAAGTTGGTCTTTATAAACAAAAATCTCTGTATTCAGGTCTCATTGTAGAGCTGACACTTTGTGATAAACCAGTGGATTTTGAGTGGCAGTTTGGGCACTTGGGTTTAAAAGGTTCATCATCACTGGTTTGCTTAGAGTATATGTAGCAAAGAGGTGAGCCCCTTGCATGTTTGGACATGACTTGTGCATGGTTTGTTGATGGTCTACAAAGATTTACATCTGTTTTAGAACAATTTTCAAGACTTGTAGGCAATTTTAAGTTAAAATTTATGTCGCTACTGTGGGTGTTTTATCTTGATTTTTCCTTTCTGTTTGGCTTCACTCTTATCCTCACTGTCCCAGAAATGGATATGGCCAATGGAAAGAAAGAGTGAGGCCAAGAAGCCCTATGCATCACCTCTTCAACATGAAAAGAACCTCAGTGAGCACCACAGGAGGGGAATCTCTTCCCATTTTCTCTCCACCATCTTGGGAATGTTGGTAAGCTGCATGAATGGGGAAAAACTCCACTCAACACAACTCTGCCATGGCAGAAAACTTGGTCCAGAGAATCCAATTGCCTGGCCCATCCTGATACATAGTGGAATGGGCAACAAGGATGGTAAGTGGCTGGGACTCAGCAACTGGCTTGTCTGGAGGAAACCAGAATAAATCCACTCTAACAAAGGGAAACACTTTGCATACGAATTCCTAATTTATGATTGGTTCTGTTGCATGACTATAGGCTTTGTTCCTATGGTCTGAGCTATAAAGTCAATGATTACCATAGTTTATCAATTTCTATATTGCTCTTCATACTATCATTATTGCTAATTGTACTATTTTAGTTAGAATGTCGTATCTGTTTTAATCCACTGTTCTCCCTTGTGTAGCGATGTTGGAAAGATCTGGAACAATAAACTCACTGTAGCCCTACACCAAAACAGTGGGGACTGAGCCAAATAGAAACTAAAATCTCACTCAATTAATTGGGAAGGTTGGATCTTGGGATTGGCATAAACCAACAATCTCCTATATGCAGATGATATCCCTGAAAATTTTTTCTAGAGAGGCCTTGATACTAGTGGTATAGCTACCAACTATGGAAAATCACAAAGGTCACTGCAGAAAACAAAATAAAAATTTTTGAAATAGAAAATGACAGGATGAAGGAGCAAAATCCAATCACAGACATCCACCTCTTACAGACAAGTTCAGGAGAAATTGCTACAGAAGAAATTAGAAGCTACACAGCTGAAATTTCTGAAATGATAGCAACTGAAATTAAAAAATAATTCCATGAGACTATAGAAGAAATCAGATCAGAAATAAGCTATCAAGTAAAAAAAGAAATGACAACCATAACGAAAGAACTGCACAGTATGACTGAAAGAGGCTTAGATGTTTTTAAAAAGGAACATAAAAAATGATGAAAAACTTGCAAGAAAAGTATACAAATGAATTAAAATGCCTTAAACAGATTCAAAGAGATATCAAGAAAATAAAAAAAGAATCCATTGAAAGCTCGCAAAAATCACTTGAAAAGAATGCTGAAGATAGACTTTCAGACCTTGAAGACAGGATTGCAGCTAGCAAAAGACAGGAAAAATCTCTCACAAAAGAAAAAAGTCTCTTGATAACAAGAATCCCCAGTTCTGTCAAAAACTTAGATGGTTAGAATACAGCCGCTGGCCACCATGGTGGTGCACACAGTGTGTTGTTGCCTGGTACATGCAGTAAGCCTTGGGAAAGAGTGCCGTGACAGATGCAGCATCTGTTAATCTGTTGGCCACTGGAAACCTGTGCTTTGGGAAACTGATGCTCCCAGAAGTGGATGAGGCAAAGCTTTTTAAAAAGCTCTTAGTCTAAAACAACATTATGTTTCTGTTCTAAACTGTGTTAAAGCCCAAATCTCTCATGGTAATTTCTAGGGAAAGAAAACCTATCCAGTGCATCTTTTCATCCTTTCCTGAGTACATCTAACAAGCACCTGCATCCTACAAGATGGTTTGTGGATGCAGAGTGCAGATCCTGCTCTGTGAGCTGGGACAGGCACACTGGCCCACTGGCACAAGGGAGAAGGTGCAGAGGTCATGTGGGTTCTGCCGGGCTGGGTCACAGGCCTGCAAGATGAAGGGATTTCTCAGCTGCAGAGATGCAGATGCTTCTCTATTAAATTTGTCAGGTTTTTAACCACTGTTAAAAACACCTGAGAAGAATAATTTGAAGGAAAGCTGTGTTATTTGGGCTCATGGTTTGAGTCCATCTCCACCGGCTCACTTGTTTCTGGGCCTGAGGTGAGGCAGAAAATCATGGTGGAAAAGCATGGCAGAAACAAGCTATAAGATCCTCGCTTCAAAGGCCCAGCTCCAGGGACTTATCCACCAACCAGGTCCTGCTTCCTAATGGCCCACTCAGCTGTGAGTGAATCCACTGAGGAGGTTAGCACTGTCACAACCCAGTCACCTCTGTAGGCCCTGCTGTTGCCACACTGAGGACCAAATCTCCAACCCAATTAGCCTATTGGGAGATACTTTCGATTCCAGCAATAGCACCAGTGCAGATCAGCGAGAGTTGAACTTGCTGCTATTAAATGTATGATGTGGAGGAAAAGAGAAGATATTTGCTGTCACTGAGGAGAAGCTACGAAGCCAGGGAGGCTAGACTGTTATTTTAGAGCAGTTCCTCCCCCTTGAGTTTCCATCTTCTTCTCCAATACATGGCACATAGTGGGCACTCCAGAACTACATGGTTAAGTAAACTGAACAAGTGAGCAAACATTTGTTAGCTTGCAGCCATCCCATCAACTGTTTTGAAGGACACTGTCCTGCCCATGCCTGGTGAAACCTCAAAACACATGAGCTCACTTCCTGAACCCCAGTGGTGGTCTCATGATGTGGGCTAGTCAGAGTTTTCTGAGCATGACCTTGGTCCCTAGAAGGGAAGGCACTCTTCCTTAGAGGATACAAGCACCGGAGAGCATGGGAAAGTGGGTTTTTGCCTTCTGAAGCAGGTCTGCTGAGACAGAGGCTCTGGAGGGCAGGGCTGAGAGCCACGATCCTGCAGATATCCTTGCTCTAAATGAGCATGTCTTTCATTTCACTAGGGCTTCTTGGCTTTGTCATGGAAGACAGTCTTGACTAACACAGACAGAAACAATGATGTTCTTCTTGTATGGTTGCAAAAAACTGAGATGTCCAAGCCTTGAGAAAGTCAACTCCATGCTTTTTACTTCAGTGGTTTCCAACACAAAAGGTAGAGGACAATAAGGTAAAAGGATCTCCTGAGAATTGGGCACTGGAAGAAATAAGTGGATAATCCATGACATCTCACTGTGAAACCCGACACAGAGTGAGGGTTTGGAAGTGTTTGCTGTTGGTACTGTCACCCAGCACTTAAGAAACTTCCCGCAGCCACAGAGCAAGCAGAGGGCAAAGCTGGGATTCATTTGGCTCCAAGCCAGTTAACAATGGGATACAGGGAAGAAAACAACCCAGGAATATCTGTGAGGATCAGAGCTTGGGGGCTAGAATGCCATAAAAGGGATTTAGGTTTTATTCTGGTCATAATCAAAAGCCGTAGAAGAGAATCCAGATTCTTCTGGTAGAAGCAAGAGACATGAAGAATTTATAGATAAGAATAAGAACATTAACCCTAAGAGGAGGCTTTTCCACAATCTGGTGACATGAAACTGAAGGACTGAAATAAGAGTAATGTGTTAGGAACTAAGATAGGGATTATTTTTCTTTTATTTTAGTGAGGGGCCTACAGTGTGTTCAGGATCTCACTTCTAGATCAGACTTGTAGTGATCTGCCTGTTTACAGCCTCCCAAGAGATGGGATAACAGGCACGTGCCACCATGCCCAGTTTCAATTGCTATCTCAGTGCACCCTGGAGGCAGGGCCAGCAGGGCACGCCCTGGGATCAAACCCCAGGCGCCTGTGCCTGCTTGCAGGCACTTTAATCCACTGAGCTATTTGGTCAACCCTAAAATAGGGATTCTGTTTCCAGGCATGATACCCCTGAGATTACAGGACTGGATGATGGCATTTATGCAGATAATCCTCTAACCTAGGGACAAAGACTAAATTTTAATCCCATACAAGAGAAATTTTGTATTGCAAACAAATTCACAATGCACAGTTTGAAAATCCTCAGTAAACTCCAGAAAAGCAATGATTTTGGGACAGAAGATCTTGTTTGGGACAAGCCACCTTCCTGTCTTCCTGTAAAGATGATGTACAAGGCACTTCTGATACCAGATCTAGCCCAAGTCATTCTTGAGCTTACAGATTCTTGGGACTAAAGCAAGATTCCAAATCCCAGAGGTTTGGGCTGCTGATGGCTATGGCAATCCTTAGCAATAAGAGAGCTATGTGGCTAGGAAAAAAGTAACTCCTAGATCTACTTCAGGCTTAATTAGTAATGTAAAAGAATGTGAGCTCTTTGACCTTTGCTGTTCCTTCCAAACATGGCTGAGTAGAAAACAGGTGGAGCAGAGATAGGTAACCATAGTTCACATACTTCCCTGGCCTCATGACTGTACCCAAGCAGCTTGCTTCCAGCTATAAAGGACCGTGCGAGTCACTTTCCTATCCCCAGGACAAAATGCCCATAACTCACAATTTAGACAAGAGGTTTATTTGGCTCACAGTGGCCAGGCCGGCTGATGCATACTTGTAATTCCAGCACTCAGGAGGCAGAGGCAGGAGGATTGTGATGAATTTAAGGTCAGTCTAAGGTGCAAAATGGGTTCAAGGAAAATCTGGACTACATAGCAAGACTCTTTCTCAAAAAAAAAAAAAAAAAGAATTAGGTTATTTAACTAAGTTTCCAATCCAAAAATGCTGGATTCAAGGCAGAAACAGCACAGTAGAAGGAAGGGCCAGGCAGAGTAGAGACAGAGAACAAGAGTACATCCAGAGTTCAATCGGGCCCTGCTTCCTAACAGCACATTTAGCTACTGAACTCACAGGTGGATTAACCCACTGATGAGAAAAGCACCTCCAAGGTCCAAGCACCTTCCGGAAGCTGTGCCTTTAAGGATACTTGACTTTGGGAGCATATTTTAGATACAAACCATAACAAAGTCCAAAATCACTTCCTGCAAAACTAAAGCTGTGTGACTACACAGGTGTCTAGTGACTTAAAAGAACATGAGGTCTTTGACCTTTTCCATTTCTTCAAAAACTGGCTGAGTCAAACCACAGAGGAGCAGAAGGAAGCGCCCAAAGCTGCCTCCCTTCTCAAGCCCATAATAGAGAATGGCAGGACCATTCGCAGGTAGAAGGGGATCAGGCCTTGGGAGCTGTTATGGCTTGCATCTAGATGTCACCTCAAAGCCTTATGCAGTCATGAGAGGGGCTTCTAGAGTTTGTGACTGTTCATGGTCCAAGGCTGGGATTAAGGGTGTGAGTGCTACACCCACCCTGGGACAGGTACACTGCATACAGGATAAGGGAAGGAAGTGGGTTTCTCTCTCTCTCTCTCTCTCTCTCTCTCTCTCTCTCTCTCTCTCTCTCCCCTTCCTCCTATTGCTTTTGCTGTCTTCCAGTGCCATGAACTATTACCCCTCTGCCCTGAGTCACCCTGTCTGGGGGCCAACCACTTATGATTGAGACCTCTATAAACTGTAAGCTAAATAAAACTTTCTTCCTTTAGCTTTGGGTGTTGCGGATTTTTTTTCTCATGAACAAGAAAGTTAACTAAGGAGCTTAACCAACAGAATCAATTTTTTCACAGTTCTAGAGGTGAAATCCAAAATCAACGTGTCAGCAGGTTTGGTTTCTTCTGAGACCACTGTCATTGGCTGTGTCCTTTCAGGGTATTTTCTCTGTGTATGCACACTTCTGGTGTGTCCACATGCCCAAATTTCCTCTTGTTAGAAGGATACCAGTCACGTGGATTAAAGCCCACTGTAACGGCCTCATTTCACCTCTTTCATCCCTTTAAATGTCATATCTCCAAATGCATTCACATTTTAAAGTACTCATGGTTAGGTCTTCAACACACAAGTTTGGAGAGGACACAACTCTTCTCGCTGGTGGCACCTCTGGAGAAGAGACCACTTTCTAGGGAGGCACTTAGAGAAACCATCTCTCTCTCTAAGCTGGCACTGATCCTCTGCACACTTCCAGCAGAGGCCAAGAAGCCTCTGCAGTGTGGCTAAGAATCCACCCAAATCACTGCATTTCTTTCTCCTGGTTCTTTTCCCCAGAGAAGCAGAGGAAGCTTGTGTCAGCAAACTGGTTGGGCACATGGGAAAGTCCTTCTTTCTATGATCCTCATACTAGACGACCAGTACACTGTCCTTCCTAGGAAGAAGTCCCAAGAGGATGAGGGCAGCCCATAGACTAGATCTGGTGCCCTCTCTTTGGAGTCCTCTTTAAAGACACTTAGAGGGGCTGTGGCAATAGCTTTATGATCTAACTGCTTGTCTGGTAAGTGCAAGGACCCGAGTTCAATCCCCAGTACTGTGTGCTGTGACAGCCACTGAAACCGAGTTGGTGATACACACCTGTAATCCTAGCTTTGGGGAGGCTGAGACAGGAAGATCACTACAAGTCTGAGCTGCATAGAAAGACCCTGTACCAAATAAATAATTAAATAAGCTTTAGAGAAGGCCTTAGGGAAGGCTTTCCACAGATACTTGAACCCACTGAGAACAATATGTGTGTGGAGTGAGTAATCCAGGAGGAAAGTTTGATGAGTCCACCTAAACAGGTCCAGAACACCGTGAGGCTTTCCAGAGACCTTACCCTACACTTCTCTCCTCTGAGTTTGAGTAGTGCATTTCCCCACATAAAGATGGAGGTTTATTCCTCATCTACTGCTCAGTTTTTCAAATGAAAAGGAAGATTTCTCCCAGATTACAGATTGGCAACCAGAGAAGGAAAATCTGGGGTCTAAATCTTTTTAATTATATACAGGCAGCTCCCAATTTTTGATGATTTGAATTGAGGATGGTTTCACATTACAATTATGCTCAAGCAGACCCCTGTAATCACTCTGTTTTCCTCTTTTGGAAAAGTATTCAATAGACTGCAAGAAATGTTAAAATAGGCTTTATGTAATTTGATTTTGCCCGATGATATGTCAGTTTCTAAGTGTTCTGAGAACATCTAAAATAGGTGAGGCTAAATTACATTCAGAATAGATTTATTAAATGCCTTTCAATTTATGATGGACTTTTCAATTATAATGCACGCAACTGAACTCATCTATTCCTTTTTTTTGTATAGAATATGGCTTTTATATATTTACTCACCTCAATTATTTTTATTTTACTTTAATATTTTAAAAAAAATTGCATCAGTGAAAGGAAGGGGAGCACTGTGCCAAGCACAGAGGATCTGTACTCTCCAGAGCTGGGCCAGGCCGAAGCTCTGCGTCTGCAGGAGGCTGCAGGATCATAAGCACAGTGCTGTTCAGTGCTCTGAATCTAGTCTTTAAAATGAAAATTAAAATAAGACCTATAGCATTGGGTTGCCTTGAAAACTAAGTAACTTCATAAACAAAAGAGACTGCATCCTTCTAAAAATGTGATGGATAATATGGGATAGGCAGCCCAGTGTGGCAGACGCCTGGAACTTGAAATCCAGATTCTACTAAACTATTGGCAACACTGAGCATGTCCTTCCTATCTCCAAAACTTGCTCATGTGTCAAATGAACATCACTTCTTGACTTCAGTGTATGTCAGAATTACCGTGGCCACATCTGGGTCCACCTCCAGACACTATAACTCGGTGGATCTAAGATGAAGCCCAGAGACTTCTATTTCTTAAGAAGTTTTTTTTTTTTTTTTTTCTTGGTTATACTAAAGCTCAAATTCAAGAGCACTGACCCACCTGCCTGCCCTTTATATTTTTATTTTGAGACCAGGTCTCACGTTTGGCTGCACTTCAGCTGATGATCCTCCTCTGTGTCAGGCTCTCCAGTGCTGGAATTACTGATGGCCTGCAGCCACATATGGCTCCAACAAGCATCTTAAGTGAATCCTATGCACATGGCCTGGCGACCACACCAAGTAGAGCTCTGGTTAGACAAATATTTACTGAACAGTTACTCTATGTTCTAAGCTCTAGAGAAGTAAGAAGGATCTTTTTCTCCCTGAGTTTACTCTAGTGGAAGAGACATTGCAAATGTGCAAATAAATACCTAGCACACAATTAGTGATAATTATCACGTGGAAAATGAAATGGGTAGAGACAAATTGGAACAAGCAGTAGAGCTCCCAAGCAGTCATGTTGCCCAGCCCTTATATGCTGCAATGACCAATATATCACTCAGCAAGTTCTATTAGGTACCTATTCCCACCCCGTTTGTATCTAGCGATTGTGAAGGACATCAGAGATATAATGGGTGCAGCTTACAGGGAGAAAACTCACCCTCTGCAATTGGTAAGCAAGGAGCAAATCAGCCCAGAGAGCAAATGAGCACCTGTCCCATGGTGTGGGGCTGATTCTAAGTGTGGTAAAACTTCTCAAAGGTGGGATCAGCCTGGGCAGCAATTGCTGGAAAGTGCTCTGCAGATGAATAAATTTGAGATGGCAACAGGCCCATTTGCAGGCCAGATGACTTTACAAAGACCTCATGGTTGTTTATGAGGTTGGCAAAGGTATGAAGACCTAGAAAGGGTTGGCACCTGGAGCTAGCAGCAGGAGCTGTGTGGTCTGGGAAGACAGCAGGAAGCACAGGTTCCCTCACCCTGTTGGGTCTTGTAAATTTCAGAGGCTTGGGCATAGCATTTAATCTCTCTGAGTTTAATTGCTCCACTTACAAAGGAGGGAGAATAAGTTTATGTCAATCTCTCCCACAGGGGCAGTATAAGAACAGAAAAGAGACAATAGCTGTGAACAGGGTGCATAATAGGGAGAAGACTGTTTATTGGGTGTTGCTTTTTATATGCTATGATTGGAAATCTTGCTGTAACTGCCCAGTGAGCACTCTTGCAACTAGAAGTTCTCTAGGAGCACTTCAACTGCCACCCTATCAATTTTATATCACTAAAACCTAGTTTTTATATTAATTCTTACTACATGATTTAAATATTCACTACATTTGTCTCCTTCCAAATGGCTTCTGACTTAAAGCACAGGGTTGTCTAGAAATTGTTATAGTTTACAACTAAAATGTCCCCAAAAGTCACAGAAATAAGGTTTTAGATGCCAGCCGCAGCATGGGATGCTTTACCCCCCAGTGGATTAGTCTATTGATGAGTTAATAGTTAGATGTGCTATTAGGAGGTAGGACCTGGTCAGCGGAGGTGGGTCACTGGAGACTGACGTGGAAGGGATCCCGACCTCTCCTTTCTCTCTCTGCTTCTTTACCTGTATGAGCTGAACGGTTTCCCTCCACTATGCCCTTCTACCATGCCATTTCTAACTTGGAGCCAATATAGCCATGAACTGAACTCCCTGAAATCATGAGCTAAAATAAGCCCTTCTGCCTGTAGGATGTCAGATGTTTCATCCCAGTGAGGAGAAACAAAAATATAGGCATAGAGTTGAATAGAACTTAAGCAACATATGTTGACTTAAGCAACATAAAAATGGAAAATATAATACACTTTAAAATCTAAATCCCTTATATTTTGAGAACAAGGAAAATTCTATTCTTCCTATGTAATTAACAAAGTATTGTGCATCTCCACCTGGAACACAGGCCTTGGGGGTGAGTGGAGGTCTGTATGTGCCATGTCCTCCTGAATGAAAAATAGTTTTTGTGATTATAATATTGTTTCTGAAAAGCAATAATTCAATGTTAAGATCAAAATTGTGATGTCATGGCCTCATACCAGGTTACTTATTGAGATTTAAAAGATGCTTAAGAGCTTTAGACATGGTACTGGGTACTTGTCACTCTGCTTTTGCTCTTTGTGTTGCTGTGACAGAGCAGTCTTTGATCTCTACACAAATTCATGATTCACGACAAATCTGTCTCACAGGGCCTCATGTCCTTGTTTGGTGACTCTCACTGCCTTTACAAATCCTCATGGAAAGGACACTCTCCTTTCTCGTTCCCCATGGCTTGACTTGGATAATGTGCTGATTTACACTAGGCATCACTGAGATGTAGGGATTCACAGAGGGTAATCGATGCCTGCACCTGCAGGGATATTTACCCTCTGGATCATTGTGCTGTTTTTCCAGACTTCCTTCCATGGATTCAGGGTGCCAACCTACCATCCCACATACCACCAGTGGGAATCCCCATTTACATCAGCCATGCTCTCTCCTTTAACAGGGAGAAAAATACCAGATGCTCACAGCTTAAAGGAGGAAGGTTTATTTTGACTCATAGTTGGAAGCTGTCTTTTCATGGTAGAAGAGCATGATGAAAGAAAAGTGCTCATCCATGGCAGGAAGAAGAGAGAGGGGAAGAGTTGGAGGATAAAATGTTTTTTTCCAGGTCATGCACCCAGTGACCAGCCTTCAACCAGGCCCCACCCCCAGCAACACCCTCAGCTACTTAACTTGCCAATGAGTGGAACCCACTAGTGAGTACAGTGCTAACTCACAACACAGACACCTTCCAAACACATGAGACTTTTAGAGTACATTTTTTATCTAAACATAAGTCTTCCCCTTCCTCCCACAACAGCCCATGTCCATTTCGTACATATTTAGTCTATTTCTAAGAGTTCTCAAAGCCTTAAGAGTTCCAGCATAAGCCCAAGTCCAAAGTCTTTTCTAAGACTCAGGCAAACTCGTAACTGTGAGTCTCTGTTAAAAATGAATAAATAAAAATCTAGAAAAGAAAATTAAGTACTTGCAACTCATGATGACAAAGGGCAAACAAACATTCTCATTCCAAAATGAAAAAAAAGTCATGGAAAGGAATAAGACAGAAGCAAAATCAAGACCCCACATTAAATGCTATAGCTCCATCATCAGAGCTCTGGGGCAAGTTGTGACTTCCACCAAATGGATTAAGCAGTGTCACTGTTATGGCTCTGCTGGTTGTGGTCTTTACAGCATCTCCTTCAGGCTGTCTCCACTCACTGCCAAAGGACTTTTCTCAGCCAAAGTTCCATGTCCTTGGCTGGCTTCTCCAACTTTCTAGTGTCTTTACTGCACCTTTGCCTGCAGCTTTACACACTGCATTCTCAAAAACAAACTGCCTGACTTCCCAGGACCTTCTTTGAAATCTAGGTGGAAGCCCTCGTGACATCAGAACTCTTGCACTCTGCATGCCTGTATGACTGACACCATATGAATGGTATCAAGGTCTGTGGCAAACTCAAACAATAGTCTGACCCCTTTGGACCATAGCTGCAGTGGCTTTTCTGTCCCCTAGATAGCCAACCATAATGAAATGAATCCCAGGAAACAATTTCCTTATGTAGTCTTTCTCCATCAGAAGGCCCAAGGATTTTCTTCTTAAATGAAAGCTTTAGGATCATGTATCTTTGAGTCTTCAGAGGGGGAGTATTACTGATTCCTCAGCTGTCTCCAATCTTTCCTACCATCTTGATGGACATTACTGGCTTCTTTTTAGCACTAATCCTTTTGGCAACCATGCTGTCCTTTGCTCCAGCTTTATAGGCTCTTGCTTCTTAATGAAACTGCAAACATTTTGCATCTGACTTTTGTTCCTGACTTTCAGGTAGATCTAGTAATACTCATATTGCAGCCTGAATGTTGGGCTGCTTTGAACTTTCCTCCACCAGATAAGCATTACTTAGAATCACAGTCTCCCATAAAGTCTCAGAACATGAACAAAATGAAGACAAATTTTTTCTACCAGTGTATAACACATATGGCCTCTAGTCCAAATATCAGTGGAGTTCTGAAATGAAGCCCCCTAAGGCTAATCTTTACTGTTTGTACTCCTGGCAGAATTCTGGTCTTTTGAAAGTTCTGACAAAAATCTTTCATTAAACTTGGTTTATAGTATTCTAGGGCTTCACTAGTTAAGATTTTCAGACCTTTCCAAGCTCCTCCTGCAAACCTGTTCTAAAAGCTTCTAAACTACCTGATCAGGTACAGTTACAGCAGTAACATTCATTCCTTCTCTTATACCAAAATCTGTCTTAGTCACTTTCCTGTCACTAGACAAAATACCTAACTCAATAAATTAAAGAGGTAGAGGTGCATTTTGGCTGATGGTTTTCAGTTTAGAGTTGGCTAGTTCCAAGGCAGAAGCCCATGATGGAAAGGCATGGAAGAGCAAAGGCACTCAGCCCATGGCAGTGAGGAGGTGAATACGCCCTTCCAGGTCACGCTCCCAGTGACCCACTTCCAACAAGTCTCCACTTCATAATAGCATATGCAGCTGCTGAATTCATTAATAAATGAATCCACTGATAAGTGTAGTACTAACCCTCATGACTGAGTCACTTTCCAGACTTTTGAGACCTTTGAAGGCATTTTAGATCTAAACCATAATACATTTTACATCTTAATCACAGTACCAGGTATCTCAATAACTTGTAATAAAAGCCAAATTAGTCTCAGCAAGGAAAGCTGCCTTGGGCTGGGGAGATAACTTGGCAGTTGAAACACCTGCCTGGCAAGTGCAAGGACCTGAGTTTGATTCCCCCAGTACCACATGCTGTGCTGGCCCTGGAACTGGACGTGGTGGTGCACACCTGTGATCCCAGTGCTGGGGAGGCGGAGGTAGGAGGATCATTATAAGTCTGAACTGTGTAGTGAAACCCTGTACCAAATAAGTAAACAAACAAGTAAGTTTTAAAAAGAAAAGCTCTTTTCCTATTCTCAGTCCTCTTCTTTTCCTGTTCTGGCATTCAGTTTTGTTTCAGGATCATTAATGTGGAGACATCCACTTGTCCATATGAAAACATCTGCCCTGACCCACAAGCAATGTCTACTCACCACTTCCCACTCAGGAGAGAAATTCATAATGTGAACAAATCTGTCTCAGGTGCCATAATGGCGTACGTAGCATTCCCCTTGTAGGAGGTGCCTAGAGGAGTTAGATTCATAGAGACACAGACAGAATAGTGGCCTCCAGGGCTTGGAGTGAGGGGAGAATAGGAAATCAGTGTTAAACGGGGATAGAGAAAATTTCATCTAGGAAGGTGGAAAAAGTTCTAGAGATTTATTGAGGTGACAACACTTCAATGTATACAGCCTCAATGTGAAAGAACTGTACAGTTGAAGATGGGTTAAATTATTTTATGTAATATGTATGTTATTACAATTTTTGAAAAGAAACTATTCTGTTCAGCTTGCACGATGGCACACCTGGGCTGGTTCTTGTCACCGTCTGACACAGTGGGAGATGAGGAAGGGATCAGGGCTTCGGGCATTAGCCTGCACTGGCTACAGATCTCCTATGAGCAAGTCTCAGCCAAAAGCAGACTTTTGCTTTCCAAAAGCACAACAGAGCAGACTCTGCTTCCCAAGCGCAACAAAATTTTCCTGCCCAGGCTAAATCCACATTTGGATGGTGTGGTGGTTGATACATTGTGTCAACTTGAGAAATTGGAAGCTTGGTTGGATCTGGAACCTGGATCTGCTTGTCGATTCTACCCTTGGGGCATGGGGGACCCCAACTTAGGGTGAAGAGGACCTGTCCCAGAGTAACTCAGCACAAAAAGGGTATATAAAGGAGTTAGGAAAGGCTTCTGCGCTCCCCGCCTCCTGAGAGGAGCTCTGATAATTCACCACTTCACCCATGGAGCTTGATCTCCACTGTCACTTTGTAGGAGCTCTGGCCTTTGTGGTTTCTGCCACCATAAACTGCTGCCATTTGCCTTGGAGCCAGTGGAGCATGGACTAAAATCTCCACTAACTGTGAGCTAAATAAACCTTTCCTTCCTTTTTTTTAAATGTTGGGTATTTGTTCCAGCAACAAGAGAAGAGTAACTGAGATAGGTGGGTGGGGGGGGGGGGGGAATGTTGCTTCTTACTCCATAGATACATAGTTCTACAGGCACTGGTAACTCTGCCCAGGAGACCTATGTCTCCCTGAGTGCACTGGGCATGTAAGAGATTCACAGTGTGTCACCCACGGACCCCTCCAGTTTCTTAAAATATGTCTTAGAGCCTCTGTCTCAACTGTAGAGACTGGCAACTTTGAAAGGCAGCCCCTGAGCTGCAGAGTCAGACCCACAGACTGTGTGAGCAGTGTGTTCCACCTGGGAAGGCTTGAAGGAGCCATCACAGTCTGGATGAGTTTGAAAGAAAAATGTGAACTTGGAGAGATTTTAATGTTCTCTCTTCCCAGACCTCTGTCTCTGAGTTGTTTTCTCAGTTTCAGCCTGCAGGAACATTTTAGTGGAAGGGTCTGAGATGCTTCTGTTGGTACTTGACTGTCCTGGGAAAGGTGTGGGTTGCATTCTTCCTGTCTGGAAGTTTCTCCTAGAAAGGTGAGAAACACACACCTTACATTCTCTACTTTTAAGGACTTTAGAATCTGAAGGGAGTTTAAATAAAGAATGGAAAAAGAGAACATTTTTAATTGCTGCAATGAATTCCCACAGGGAGAATTCTCCAGCCTAGTTTGCAAGTCCCACACAAATCCTGCCTGGGAAATATTTATTTAGCACATGCCTGTTTGGTCTATGAATGCCAGATGCCCTCACCACTGCACCTCCTCAGGCCCCACAGGGTTACTGGGGTTTGACACACTCAGCAAAAGGGAAGGGAATTCCAACAAGTCACTGTGGATGAACCTCAGGAGGTCATCAGCAGGTATGGAGCAGCTGTTAGGATAAGATTCTCTACGACAAGAAATGGAAACAAGGCAGAGAGCAGTGCACTGGGCATGGACCCGGAAGCTTTGACCCTGACCAGGGCTCTCCACCAGCTGGGACTTCAGTGGTAATGCACGTGTTCCCCAGAGCTTTGGATTTCTTACTTGCACACTGAGAAGTAAGATGATTTAAATCCCAAGTCCAAATGTAAAAACTGGTACTAGACTCTGAAGAAATTTTTTCACATATAGATATAGAAATGAAAAAACAACTAAAAACAATAGCTTCTTCATAAAGCTAATTTATTTCTATTAAAATACTGACAGTTTTTACTTTTATGATTCATTTTAGATATTAGTTATATCATAGTAGTGATAGAGGATAATCAATGTTTTTAGTTTATTTCAATAATATACTAGTTTATTTATGTTACTGTAACAAAATACCAAAGGCTGGATACGTTATAAAGAAACTAGATTCATTTAGCTCACAGTTTAGGCTGCTGAATGTCCAAGGTCTGGGAGGCTCATCTATTTGGGCTCTGCTGAGAGTCTGTGGTGGATGGCAGGCAACACAAAGTCAGGTGCACATGTGGAAGAGGTCACATGGCGAGATGGGAAGCAAAGGCACTCAGGAGCCAAACTTACTATTTTAATCTCATTTTTATGGGAAACCACTGGGATCCCACAGGAATGAGAATAATTCCTTCTAGAGTAAGTCCCCACCCCAGCAGCTCAGCCATCTCCCATGAGGCCCTGCTTCTCGAAGGTCTGACTGCCTTTCAATGCCATGTGACCCTGGAGACTGAACTTCTAGTGTCTTCGGGGGATGTGTTCACACTGTATCAAAACCACAAGTACATAAATCTGTATCTTTTACCCCCCCCCCATTTTTTTTTAAACTTTTACTGATCTATCAAAGCCCAAACTCTGGTAGCTGTTAGACTAGCCCAACTCTAAGTTGCTCTAAATTTCTTTATAGTTGTGGATATAACCCAAGGGAAGTACCTGGAAAGTATCTAAGTAGTTGAGTCAGGTTTTAATTTAACAGTAAAACCTGAGCAGAATGCTCAGTTCTTATAGCATTGGTAGCCATTAATTAACATCCCTGTTTCATTCTCTGAATGGGCCACAGCAGGTTTAGGCCCTGGTGGATCATTAACTTTGATTTCCGCCATCTGCACGCATTCTTCCCAGAACTTTTGCACAGAGGACAGTATTCTAATCCCTTCCCCAGATAGCAGCCAGCACCTCTACTGTCACTAACTCTCCCTTCTGCTTCCTCTCACTGTCACAGGGCGTGGCCCATCGTCTGCATGTGTCACCTGCCCCCATTCCAGCGGTGCTTGAGGGGCGCCATGTACTGCAGAGTCCTAAGCAGACCAATTTGTTCCTGGAGAGCCGCAGGTTCTTTCCAAGTCTCAATGCATGAGTTGCCTGTGGGTGCTTTGTTTCCTCCTGTGTGAGGACCCTCCTGACTGCTGGGGGAAGAGGAAAAACAGGAACCTGAATTTACGCTGCTATTTAAGAGGAAACTCTGCTCACAATCTGGCCCATCCCTATTTTAAATAAGTCTCTATTGTCTAGTTTCCCACTTCTTCTCAGGTATCGTGGGCTCCATGTAAAGTTTAAAAGCATCCACGTCATGAACTCTAAGCTAGGATTTGAAAACTGTGCCTGTTTCAGAGGCTTTATCTCCACTATAATGAGATGTAGTCATATAAACCTTTCACATGATAATTTGAATAACCATTGCTCCCTCTATGTGCAAAACACCAGGAGATCCCAGATGAGCCCTTTTTGTTACCACTGTGTGCCTGGAACACAGCAGGCACGCTGCAAATGCCTCCTCATTGAACAAGACGAAAGTGCCAGCGCCCTTGATCTGCTTAAGGGCAGATTCCCAAGAAATACAAGTTTGGGATTTGGGTGCAGCTCTGTGGCGGAGCACTTGGCCTGGAACACGTGAGAAACCTTGTTCCATCCCAGCACTGGGAAGGAAACAACATGTTTGTTCTCAAAGTCCAGCTCTGCCTCTCTGCCTTAGAATTATATGGCTTCAGGTGTGTACTAAAATCAAACCAAGGTGCTGACACAGTCATCCAATGAATGTGATTTGGGGGCCTAATGTGTAGTATAATTATTATAGTTGCTAGTGCTCTATTGTAAACTTTAAATTCCCTGAGCTTGGATCATACATAAAGAAAATTCAGCCAAATAGCTCAGCAGATTAAAGCACCTGCAAGCAGGCACAGGGGTCAGGGGTTCAATCCTTAAGTCTGGGTGTGGTGGCAAGTGCCTGTAATCCCAGCTCTTAGGAGGCTATAAAAAGGCAGATTACTATAAATCTGATCTAGTAGTGAGACCCTGAACACCCTGTAGACCCTTCCATCCCCCCCCAAAAAAGGAAAATTCAGCATGTTGCTATACTGATCTTGCTAACACAGCAGCACATTAATGGCAAGATAGTAGTGTGTTCTTTGTAATTTTTTGTTGTTGTTATTTTGTTTTTTCAGTACCAGAGAATGCTAAATTATAACCCTAGTCCTTCCCTCCTCTGTGATAAAGTCTTGTTCTATTGCCCAGGGTGGCCAAGAGCTTGAAACCCTCCTGCCTCAGCCTCCCAAATAGTGCAACCATAGCCAGCGATAGCATTTTTGTGACTGCTTCTGACGTATCACAGAGGGACAGAGCACAGTTCAGAATTGCGGGCTATTCTGGAGAAGAATGATGGGAAACATTGGTACATTAAGGTGCAGAGGGTTCCTGCAATATTTTTCTTCTTGAGCATCTGAATCAAATATATCAAAATATGAGGGTTAAGCTTTCATTGTGCCCCGTGGTGGTCTTTCCATTACTCACTACACCTTGCTGCACTTTCAATATATCTTTCAACAAAGGAAAGAATAACAACAGCAACAACAAAAACTTGCCCATACACTTTGGAACCTAATTTTAGGGAGAATCTATAGATAAAACTAGTCCTGCCTTTTCTGCAATCCCTTTAGCAGATTATCATAGTTCTACAAATGACCTAAAATCTGTTATGGCAAAAGAAAATAAAAAATAATAGTTGGATTTTCTTTCTCTTTTCTATGACAGAGTTTGCCAAAAGGGAAGGCATTTGGCTCCCCCAAAGTGGCTTCTGCAGAACGCACACAGGCAGAGCTGCAGGGGTGGGAGTGCAGAGCTGCAGGACCCCAGGGTGGGGCGGGGCCTGGGAACAGGGGCGAAGGTTATTCCAGGTCAGTGATGAGAGCTGCTGGAGCTGGTTCCAGCAGAGCTAAGTCCAGCAGGTGCCAGGTGTGTGCAGACTAAAGGGAGAGTGTCTAGAGCAAAGAAGCTTTGGCTTCAGCTCACACTGACCCCACGGCTGACCGAGACTCAGGCTGCACAAATGCCTTTCCCCCTCATGCTTCTTGAGGCCCCGCTCCAGGCCCAAAGCAGAGAAGCTCCAGGGACACACCTTGTCTAGGCCACCCCTGCTTGGTCTCCTGCATCAGTGACCTCCTGGGCTCAGGTTCCTGAGCACCCAGGTTAAACCATGACAAGACATCATTTATGGGGTTCAGGGGTGCTTTCCTTGCCACTGTGATCAATTTCCAGGTCTGATGGGTTCCCGCTCAGAAGGGAAACAGTGGAGAGTGGGCTTTGTCATTTGCCATTCTGAGTTCTGAGGTGGGGTGAACTAGAATGGGCTCCTTCACCGCTGCCTTTTCCTGCACCCTGTCTCAGTGGGGCATTTTCCAGCAGTCTGTTTTCCAAACTGCTATTGTACACAAAACTCATAGAGTTGAGACATCTTTAAACTTCTCATATGTCTAGGAGATTCCCTGTTAGGGACCCCATCACCCATCCTGGTCTCTCGAAATTACCTCAGCAAGAAGCGTAACGTGCTATGCATCATCTCTCCTCCACCAACCTTCTCAGAGTTATTTCTGGCATAAATACAGACACTCTCAGTGTCCCACACCAAGTGCCGCCTGCTGCTCACTTGTTCCCACCTGTAACCAGTGACCAGGCCCACTCAGCAGTGCTTTTCTGGTGCTCACCCCTCTTTCCACAGATGCTTTATGCCAGGTCTCCTCAGGGACTTAATAACCACACATTTCCCAGCACCTCCTGAAGGCTCTGCAGACTCCCTGTTCTGTCCTCTGGTGGGTGCACAGATTGCGCAAGTGCTAACCACAGGGGCCAGGTCCTGCTGCAGACACCCTGCACAGCATCTCTGCAGGAGGAACCAGGGACTTGTGATGCAAACCCTGATGCCCATCATGCTTGGAGTTCATCGTGCCTGCTCACCGTTTGGGTGATACAGGCGATCACTTCCTGGTTGTGAGACTTTCAAAAAATTATGAGACCTCTCTATGCCTCAATTTCCTCATCGGTCAAATGGAAGTGAAATTAAGAACTAAAAGCATACAGTCTTCCACTTAGCATGGTTCTATGTACAATTTTCAGCTTTATCATGATGAGAAAGCAGCATATGTTCAGTAGAAACAGCACTCTGAATTTGGACCTTTTCCCAGACTAGCAAAATTAGATCTTTCCCAGTCATCCAGACAATCACTGGAGGAACAGCCCACATGCCACACTGGACTGTGTTGCTGAAGCCTGATGTTCAAGGGCCTTGGTAGATCAAATACAGTTTTGACTTACAGAGTTTTCCTATTATAATGATGTTATCAGGACCCGAGCCACTGCAAGTTGGAAGTTGTGAAGCGATCCACAGGTAGTGCTTCCTGAGAAGTGTCTAGACTTACGTATGTACTACTTAAGGTCAAGATGTTTCTATTCAGCACATTGGTCAGGGGTGGGTTTGCAGACCAAAGTACCACTTTCATCAAGTCACATTCCTAATTCCAAAAAGTTCAAAGCTCTCTTCTAAAGAGTAGAATATGGGAGGAAGGGGGGAAATAACTTTATAGTGAAGAATTCAAGCACAGATCCCACTGGTTGCCGGGGATATAGCTCAGCGGCTAAAGAGCCTACCTGGCAAGTACAAGGTTCCGGGTTCAATCCCTGGTGCCAAAGATAAGACAAAACCAAAAACTAATTAGATCCTGTTGGCCAGGTGATGTAGGATAACCTCAATAGTGACCAGCATCTGACACTTCAACGCAAAGGCTTTTGGGAACATTAACAATCCAAACTATAGCACCAACAACCTGCCAACCATACAGAGACAGAACTGCTGTATTTCTCTGTATCCCTATGATATTTACTTGTTCTTCTAATCCTCTGGATCACATTCTCCATATAAGAGAGGCTATGCAAGTGTTTCAGGTTTTTAATTTTTGTGTATGGCAAAGCTGTATAATATTTGTATGAAAATTTTAAAGACACACATGTGTTTGCTCAAGGCTTTTTTTTTTATGAGACAACACTTGAAAGCAGTGGTCACAAGATTTTCAGGAGTCCTGGCATATGGCAGGTGGCATAGTTGGATGTTTTGCAGACATAGGGGTGAGGGTCAGTGCTACTGATGGCTCTTCTACTACCCAACAGGGCTCGTGGAGCCATAACCTCCACGCACTCTTTCACTTGGAGGGTCAGGAGCATCGTGTAACACCGACCCCATCCCCCTTTCCCTGAAGCCAGAGCTCAGCACTGTCCAGTTGGACTTCTCACAGTCATGGTTCTACTTCTATGCTGTCCCCCATCCTAGCCACAAAGGCCTAATGAGTACATGAGAGGAGCTTGCTGCAAACAAGAAACCAAATTTTGAATTTTTTCTTTAAACTTTCTCAAAGTTTATTTAAGTAAAAATTAGATCTAAAAAGTCACCTGTAGACAGTGGCTATCATATTGGAGAAGGAAGCCCTAAAGTAAGTCTTGCCTTTTTTTGCAGAAGAAAAGGAAACAACAGTGAGTAACCTGGCAGCCCACATCCAGTGGGCCCAGTTCTCTATCCCATTGTCTGTCTTTGGGAACTGGAATTGCAAACAGTCCTCATTCTGGGATTTATGCCAGTGCTTCAGGTACCATGCTCCACTCCCCTGGCACCTGCCTCTGCCCCTGGCTCTCTGCTTTCCTGCCTGTCTGGGCTTTGGCTTGTTGCTGGGGCTTGCCTCTGTCAAAGCCTGGATGGTTTACTATTAGCATTAGAAGAAGAATTTTTAATACAGGAAGAGGAAGCTGGATCTCTATGCTACAGCCATCTTTTAGAATTGACCTCGCCACTGGGATCACTTTCTAATTACAAAGGCTGGAAAGCTGAGTGGTGAGAGGAGAGGCATGAAAAGCAAACCCCTCCCCCTGCCTCTAACCAAGTCAAGTTTCACTCAGCACTAGGGATGAGTAAAAAGAAATATAGACCAATGTGCTTGGACAAGCTGGTAGGAAAGGTACGCGTTATCCATCATGCGCCGTGGTGACCAACAACCTGCATGTCCAGCTCCCTGTCACTTAACCTGGGTGGTCACTGCTCAGTCTTTGGGTATACAGTTGGAATCCTGAAGAGAAAACAAAAGAGAAGAAAGGGAAAGGGAAAGGGAGAGGCTCCCTTTCCCATCCATCTGAGGTCCATACACAATTTCAAGGCTTTCCTGAAAAGAGATTTTCATCTTCCCTAAAATAACAGCAATGGAAAGGTTCATTCTCCTTAAAGGAGACCAGCCTCCTGCCTTTGTTGATGAGGCCTTATCTCATAGGACAAGACACCTATGAGAACGCAACAGTCACCCGATGTTCCTAGAAAAATTGAGTGACATGCAGGGCAGAAGGTGGTGGGCATGAACAGGGTCAGCTTTCTCATACTGCCTCAGTCTTTGGCCTTGTCCTGCTGAACCACGTCATCCTCAATCTGGCCTTTTCATCCCCTGAGCTAGGAACTGTGAGAATCTGGAGAGTGGCCTCTTCTTACTCCACCTCAAGGGACTTTATTTTTTTTTAGCGGGACCGGGGTTTGACCTCATAACCTTGCACTTCCCAGGAAGGCATTTGTGCCACAGAGCTATATCCCCGCCCCTCAAGGGACTTTAAGTTCTCAGATGGCCAGAAGCATAATAAGAACAGGAAAAGGATGAGGTGGGAAAAGGGAATGTTCTACCTGAGCACACACTGCAAGAGTGACAAGACACTGCCAGCAGTTCTAGAGACAACATTCTCCATGTTAATATGGTGAAAAGGCATTAAGGGAAGTTACACAAGGATGAATCTGGGGCATGGCTCATCAAGACACCCATGGGGAAGGCAGTCCTAAGGAACACCTTTTGCACTTGTTTGCTCTCCTACCAATTGGTAGGCACATCGGCCTTAGACTGTGCCTGGTTCTCTCCTGTCTTATAGAAAGGAATATATTAATAATAAGGTGGGAGGGGCTGGGGAGCTAGCTCAGTAGAATAAGCACTTGCCTGGCAAGCACAAGGACCTGAGTTAAATTCTCAGCTTCTGAAAAAAAAAAGGTGAGAAAATAGTTTACACAACCTTGTGATCTGTTAAAAAGGACTCTATGTTAGGGTCACAAAATTATTTTATGAGTCTCTCACCTGTCACCCCTCTGTAATGGTCTAGCATTTACTCTTTTTTTGGCCAATTTAATTATTTTTTATTGAAGACATTGCATTTCCACTTATAGTATAGTGCTTAAAGCGCAATGCTATGTTTCCCTGTGCCCAGTACTTTACTATAGCAGCTCAACTTTAATAAGTGCTACAGAATT
>PVKN010009589.1:0-23562 GCA_004027915.1 Capromys pilorides
AACTTCACTATTTTCCCAAGCTAGTGGTACAAACAGTACCAAACTGCAGCTCCTACTTAGCCATGTGATTATGAAGAAAAACAAGCCAACTCTACACTGTCCTGTGTTGTTACGCTGCGATGCTCGGGCAGGTTAGGTATATTAAACATGTACTGAGTTAAGAAACCTTCTCTATAGTCTGGCTTTTCAGGACATGGAGCTGTCCTAAGTCAGAGAGCACCTGCCCTTTGTCCTCCGTTAATCTCACACAGATGCAGCCACCTGCCGCCTGGGATGCCCGCTTCCTTCCTTCTTCCTCACAGTGGCCAAGACTCAAGCGCTCTTTAAGACCCTCTAATCCACTCCCCTCGTCTGTGAGAAACAAGAGCGGAAGGCCCAAGGAGCTCCACTGACTTGTCCTGCATCACACGGGTAATACTGACAGCGGTGGCGGCCTGGGCCCAGGGGTTAGCCAATTAAGAAAGGAACGTGCGAAAGCTTAGCTACGGTGGCACTACACCATAACGTGAATTTCATGGAATCGCAGTAGACCCTAAACACGTACTGTGCATCTTCATGTGTGTTCACGTCCTTCACCAGAAGTTTCACTTTCGCTGTTTCAGTTACCTAACGTCGACCATATCCTGGAAACACTAAATAAAAGAACTACAGGGCCAGCCAAATAGCTCAGTGGGTTAAAGCGCCTGAGTCGGCAGACACAGCAGCCAGGGTTCAATCCCCAGTGTGCAGTGCTGGCCCTGCCCACGGGCCTGGTTGCACTTGCCTGTAATCCCAGCTGTTGGGAAACTGAAAAACAGGAAGGATCACTATAAATCCAATCTATGTAGTGAAATCCTGTAGATCCTATACTAAAAATACAAAAGAAAAAAATACAGAAACAAACAACCTATAAGCTTTAAACAACTCTCATTACAGCATTGTTACAGTTGTCTTACTTTATTATTAGTTCTGCGAATCTCTTATTGTACCGACCTTATAAATTGTCACAGACCATAGTACACACAAAGAAAGTTCAGTAATATCCTTGGTTTCAAGAATCTACCCAATCCAGGTTCTGAAAGCTAAGTTTCACAGATAAGGGTGGTGGGGCTGCCTTATTTAATTGCCAGAAAACTTTATAATTTCCAAACATTTGCTTAATGGATTTCTTGGAGCTCCTGCACTCTATACCAGTACCATCAAGAGAAATTTTCTGAGACGGAAATGCGTTATTCTGGCTGAGCATGATGTTACACACTTGTAATCTCAGCACTCAGGAGGATCGCTGCAAGTTCGAGACCAGCCTAGGCTAGAAAGTGAGCTTAAGGCCACCTGCACTGCATAGTGAGATCCTGTCTCAAAAAGACCAAGGGAGGAAGACAGGAAGGAGGGAAGAAAGGGAGGAAGGGAGGAAGGGAGGAAGGGAGGGAAGATAGAAAGGGAGAGAGGGAGGGAGGAGGGAGGAGCCATGTTCAACATGGTTAAGTTCCTCCCTTGACAGGATCTTCCTGTTCAAACAGGACATGATGCCCGTCTCTGTAATCCCAGCACATGGGAGGCTGAGGCAAGAGAACAGTAACGCTGCAGCTGCTCTGAATGCGAATTCACAATGAATATGCATCAAGTATGAACCACATAGCAGCGAAGCTCCTGTCTGAAAAAAATTGTCCTTAACTGTACGCGACTGCTGTGGAGGACACAGATTTGTTCATCTTATTTTGTGCAATTCATTTCACCTAAATAACCACACGGAGCTGGGAGCGTCCACTGCTGACAGCGAGCTCGAGGCCGTCTCCCCGGGCGTGATCTGGAGGCCAGGTACAGTGGGAACGGCGTGCATTGGAGGCAGACGGACCGAGGCACGCGTCACAGCTGCGAGCTCGGGGCACTCACTCCACTTGCCACATCTGTTTTCACCTTGTTAAACAGGATCAGTGCAGACCCAGCAGAGTGATACTGGGGCAAACAAGACTCAGAGGTGCACGGCCAGCTTGCTCAGCACATGCAAGAGGACGCGAGCCACCGTGAGCAGGATTGCCTCCTGTGTTCCTCCAAGCTCATTCACGACTGACACCTAGGGCCAGGGAGCTAGCTCAGCGGCATAAGCGCCTGCCTGGCAAGCACAAGGTGCTGAGGTCGATCCCCGGTACTGCACATACAAAAAAGCACATCCTGGAAAAAGCAGGGCAGCTTATGAGAATTGACCCCTAGGATAGAATTGCTTCAGATATTCTCAGTTCTAGGAAACAAGAGCCCTCACGACTGCCAGGGATGACTCCCAAATGAGGAATGGGCCAAGGTGACCTGTGAAGAATCTCATTCCTTCCTGACATCCTGGAATTGTGACTCTCAGTAAACAGCCACCAGGACAAGGAAAGCTGCTGAGCCGACCCCTCTAGAACCTCCATCTCCTGTGTGGAGGCAGCCAAGAGTAGCTCTTCTCTTCAGAGGGGCACCCTGGAAGAAGCTCCCCCAAGCTCTCGAC
This sequence comes from Capromys pilorides, assembly GCA_004027915.1. Taxonomy (NCBI): domain Eukaryota; kingdom Metazoa; phylum Chordata; class Mammalia; order Rodentia; family Capromyidae; genus Capromys; species Capromys pilorides. The sequence continues at coordinate 2,465 of PVKN010009589.1, forward strand.
ATCAGGAGAGGCTCACCCGGTCCCGAGCCCAGCGGCAGCTGACAGAGTCCCAGCCCCACTTACCTGAGGCCACAGCGGCAGGAATGCTGGCGGGCGCAGGCTGCGAGGAGCTGCTGCTCTCGGTCATCAAGCACGGGTTGCTGCCAGCGTTCTCTCTCTTGACAAGCAGCTCCGCAGTGCTGGGCAGTGGGATGGGGTGGCTGATGCCCAGCTCCTCCTCCTGTGCCTGCTGCCTTCTCAGGGCCACCTACAGCACGACACAGCGAGTCACTGTCCTGTCCCCAGAATCACTTGTGCAGCTTTGCCTGAACCACAGTGACAACGTCATGATATATTAGTTCCAGGACTGAGGTCTGAGCACCTCATCTCTTCTCCCCATTTTTTTTTTCTCTTTTCTTATTTCTCTTACCTGGTTATTCAGGTAACTACATATGGGCCAGGCTAAATAAGGCTATGAGGCAGGGACTGGCCCAGAGTAGATGCTCCCAAATACCTGTTAAATCTAGGTGCATCAGACTGCCTGGAAATCTTGTCAGCCGCGAAGGATCAGAAAGAGCTACAGAGTCAGCCAACGGGGGGAGTTCAATCTCCACAGGAAAAAAAAGTGCAGATGAATTAGGAAGAATTAGATCGCTCATTCCTTCATTCTACCAACACAGTAAAACCTGGCAAGCGCAAGATCTCGAGTTCGGCCCCTGGTTCTGCAGGAAGATTCCAACTAGGAGGCTGGGGTAGACAGAGAGCTCTGGTCTCATAATGGCACCAGGAACATCAAAGAGTAAGGTTATATTAGATCTCAAATTTGTTACCATTTAGGAGAAACTAAGATTAGGCCAGAAGTAGTACTTCAACAGAATCAAGACTAAGATAAGCAGGGGCTGGAGAGATAGCTCAGCGGTCTAAGTGTCTGCCTAGAAAACTCAAGGACCCGGATTCGAACTCCTATACAGCGTGCTGCGCTGGCCCCGGAACCTGGGAGCACTGAGCTGCCCATGGAAATCAGGCGAGGGGGTGTGAGCCTGTAATCCCAGCTCAGGCTGGCTCAAACAGGAGGATCACTGTGAGTCCAAGCTGTGTTGTAGTGAGACCCTGTACCAAATAAAAGATTTTTTTAAAAATAGGGTAAGCAGGGGCCGGCGAGATGGTTCAGTGATCTAAAGCTCCTGCTTAGGAAAGCTCAGGCAACTGCAGGGACTGCAGTTCGATGCCCGGCACCACATGCTGCGCCAGCCCCACCACCAGGGCAGGCTGAGCCAGACACAAAATAAATAAAGAAAGAAACAAACACAATAAGCAAACAAATAAATAAATAAAATTTTTAAAAAATAGGATAAGCAGGACATGCACAAGCAACAAGAATAAGGTGGAACAGGAGAGGCAGGAAAGGGAGGGGCTGCTTATGAAGCCGCCACTGCCCTGTTTCCCAGGAGTAAAAGGGGAAACACAGAGGCAGTAGGGAAGGGGGCCACAATCTTGTGCTTAAGGTCCCTCAGTAAGGAGAGGTCAGAAATGAGGAAAAAGGGAGTGGGCAGGTCTGATATTTTGAGGGAAAAAGAAGCAGAGCTAGAACTACCATAATAAAGAAACTGACATGCCTAGGAAACTCTTCTTGGTCCTCCTTCAATTTATCGTCTTTTAAATAACATTGTTAAAAGTTTTTAAAAGGGTTAAGGAAAGTGAGCTGTGTTTTTTTGTTTACTGCATGTAACAAAAGAGATTTTCTACTGAAATTGACCATTTAGTGACCATAAAAGAAAGTGAAGTACTTGCACCTCTTGAGACCCAAAAACAAGCCTCAAGGTAAATTAAACCAATAAACTAAAAACATGATTATACTGGGCAAAGTGGTGCAGTCCCACAATTCTAACCACAGGGGACGCTGAGGCAAGAAGATTCCAACTGGGAGGCTGGAATGGACAGAGCTCTGGTCTCAAAAAACGGTAAGGCTGGGGGGGTGTCTCTCCCGGCTTCCAGGGTTAAATTCCTAGGGCAGCCCAAAACAAACACAACTATAATCTACATAGTGCATAATCCCAACTAGATTTGGAGATAACTTCTACTCAAACCAAAATCATCACCCAATTACTTATGGCTAAGCTTAAACGTTAGATCAATTAACCTACAGGTTTCAAAACAGTATCAATGACTCTGAACAAAACCTGTTTTCAAGAAATCTACAGACCTCTAAAGCCATCAACACAAACCCTGTGCACACCAGAACATGTGGATTAGTCCATAAATTCTGGACACCTTTTCAGAGACTTTCTTTACAGTTTTTTAAAGGTTTTCTGAATGAAAAAGAGGGTGAAAACTAAGAACAGATATTTTAGAATCATATGTACGATCAGTTTCAAACTACTGTATTTTAGAATGCCTAAAAATATGTGGGTTTTTAAAGATTCTACCATAACACAAACCTGGCGTGAAGAATCCTCAAGTTTCACATCCCAAAAGTAATTCCCAGTTTTGCAATGGAGGAATCAGCCCCTTCAAAAACAGTCACCTTCATAAAAATTATTCTACGTTATTGTCCCCCACCAGGATACAATCCTTAACCTAACTACTCTTTTCACGTGAAAAACTACACTAGTGACTCAATATTCAAAATTCTTGTTCACCTACAAGCAAAATTTAGAGTCGTTAAGATTTTAAAATTCACCTCGACGTGATGTTAAAGTTACAATCAAAATACAAAAAAAAAAAAAAAAATTAAAAATAAAAGATAAACTTTCGCCAACGTATTCCTCCCCTTCATTATGGGTCAAGCTAAAATCTATGGGGAAACTGAGGAAAACTACTTGAAACCATTGCAACCTTGCAATCAGTGAAGCCAAAATACGTCTAATGTAAAGCACATTATTGGGAATCTGTTGTAAGCCAGCCCTAGATGATCTCTTTTAAGTTTTTGCGCAGCTCTGTTCAAACCTTCTCATCTAAATCACTTTCAAAAGCGAATTTTACACGTTCCTAATCAATGTGCTCATTGTTAGCAAACATTTCTCCCGTACCTTTGCGTTTTAAATAACCGTCTTAAAAAGATGAAACAACTTTTTGGTGGAAAGAATGTATATTATTGCCTTCTAAAACTCCCGCCTAGGACACCAAGGCGTTATTACCGTTAAGATGCTAAATTACTAGCCTGCCGCCGAAGCTATTTGAATTTAAAGAAAACGAACGAACGGCCGACAGAACTCCAAACCCGCGCATTTTCTTTCCCCTTCGCGCGTCTTTTTTTCAAAAATCCTAAACCCTCATTAAAATATATCCCGAGTGACCCGCGCGTGCACAGTGAGGCTCCAGCCGCAAAGTTTGAACGACGGCGACGCTGCTCCTCGGCGCCCAAAATGGCTGAGCGCGGCGGCGGAAGGGACGCGCGGGAGCGGTCGCGCCGCGGCGCACGAGGAGCTTTCCCGCGGGACCCGGCGTCCGCCGCCAGCCTCTCGGCGGCCCCTGTTCCCCACCACAGACGCTCCGAGCTCCACACTCCGGGTGCTGCCTTACTTTCCCGGGCGAGCGCGGCCAATCCGCGCGGGGTCTGGGGTCGCGGGGACCCCGGTGCGCGCTCCCACAGCGCAGTGTCCGGGACCCCGGGCCGGAGCAGAGCGCCCATAGCCGCACCGAGGACGGGGAGACAACTGGGGGCTCCCGAGCGCGGCGGACTAGACCCCGACCCGGCCCGCTCCCGCTCGCGCGGCGGCACGGAGCCGACCTCCGGTGCGCCCGGCCGTCCCGGTGTCCGGCTCCCGCGACCCTCCGGCCCGAGCGGGGAGCCCACGCCTGCGCCCCCGAGCGCCGCGCCCTCACCTGCGCGGCCATCACGCGCTGTCTCTCGGCGATCAGGTTGCACTTCTTGCACTGGCAGTCCCGCCACATGCAGAAGCGCTTGTGGCCTTTGAGCGGGGACGCGTAGCCGTGGTTCCGGCAGCGAGCGCACTTGGGCAGCCGCGGGGACTTCTTGCCCGCCGCGCCCAGCCCCGACGCCGCCCCGCCGCCTCCGGCGCCCGAGCCGCCCGCGGCCCCCAGGAGCCCTCCGGCCGCCTTGCCGAAGCTGCCGGCCGCCTTGCCCTGCGGCGGCGCCCCGGGGCCGTGCGGGGTGTCGGGCGGCGCGGAGGGCTTGCCGAACGCGTCTTGGTTGGGCATGTTCGCTGCCGAGCCGTGCAGACGCGGGCTGGCGCTGGCTCGGCGAAGGCTGCGGGAGAGGACCCAGCCGACGGAAAGGGTCGGGAGGAGGAGGCGCGGCAGCCGTGCGCGCCCAGCCGGAGGTGCAGCCCGAGTGACAAGATCCGGAAAGGCCGCGCCAGAAATAGTGGTGGGGGGTTGTGCCCTTGTGCTTTTGGCGCGCGTGGCTCAGAACTTCTGGATACTTTTCAGAATGTTCCCGGGATTTCAGAGGCGGGAGAAGGAGCGCCGAAACGTGGCCACGCCCTTTGTCCCCCGGCCCTAGCCGCGGTGCTCGGCGTACCTGCAAGTTTGCACCAGCTGCTAGCACCCAGGGCGCTGCAGCAGAATCCGTGCAAACGCTCGGAGGTGCACAGACTGACCCCCCCGCCGAAGCCAGGCTGCTAGAGCTGAGCAAACCAGCCTCCTGCCGGAGCTCAAAAAGCCCTGCATTTTGCAGGAAAGAGCTGTAGACTTTCACATGGGGGTCTTTTAGCTCCCTTCCCCCCAACTCAGCCGCCCCCCCAGGAGGCGAGGCACATTCGCTAAATTCGTTAGGGCGGATTGTAGGCAAAAACCAACATAGGGCTAAAGTGCCTCCAAAATTTAAATCTGAGGCTTTCGGTTCTCCATTTATCCCAGTCCTATACTCGTATTCACTGGCTCATAGGATTGCTACCTACTAGCTCTAAATAACTTTCTAGTCCGTACAATTCCAGCCCTAGTTGTTTTTCAGTTCGAGTGCCTATATAGTTCTCTGCCTTGGGAGTAGCTTCATTTAGATTCAGCAGGCAAGTGAAACTCCGTGTGAAAAAATAAATGAATTTTGCAGGAAGCTGAAACAGGCCGATCCCAAGTTTGAGCCCAGCCTGCCTGAGTAATTTAGCAAGACTCAAGTTTTAAGTCTGGAGATATATTTCAGCCACACTTTACGGGGAGAGGACATTGAATTTGGAAAGGGAAGAGTTACACAGATGGAGATATACATCCAAATTCATTTTATACCTAAGATCTCTTCATTTTACTATATGTGAATATAACCTCCAAAATATAAGTATCTCCAGCGGCCATGTTTCAGCTTTTCCCAGGGTTCCCACCTGTGCACTCCCCACCCCCACCACATCTGTCTACTCCTTCCGTGCCCAACAAAATCATCCTCCCTGCCCACAGGCACGCATCCTGCTAAAGCCGGCCCTCCACCTAAACTCTGCATCTCTGCAGCAGCTTCCAGTTGGTCTATTTCCTAGGCTTTCCCGATCTTCCACACACACAGCCCCAGGGCTCAGGAGTGACTTGGTATTGTTTTCTATATAAAGGAAAAAAAGTTGGAGACCTCACGCAAGTCTTAAAGCACTCTGCCTGACCACTGCATTTCTTAGAACTGCCTAGCTACTGCCTGGATGTGCTCTTTGTGGACACTACCTGCCTCTGTTCCTTATCCCTCCTCAGATCCTGCGGCAGCGGCCCATGTCCTACCAAGGCTGCCTTGAACACCCCTCCCCACCCTCCTCCTTTGTATCAGTTAGTGTTCCTAATTGTTTTCTGCCTTCCGAGCTGCAACCTTAGATGGTTCTCCAAAGAAGCAGGGACACCCGGCTTGACTTCTCAGCGAAAGAGCTGTTTACAGCTGGCATGGTTATCTCTGACCTCTGAAAGCCTCCAATTTGCCTTCCCTTTCTAATTCTGAGGCTCCTTCCCAGACCCTCCCTCGAAGTGAGTTTTCTCCATTAGTGTTCAGAGCCTGCAATTATTTCCTGAAGAAGCTTCTAGTTTTGCACAAAACCTATGAAGTCAGTGAAGTTCTATTCCCAACAGGAACCAGGACGCAACCACCCATGCATTTTTAAACATCTTAAATAATAACCTCTACTTTACTCACGGATAGCCCAGATCCTCCAAGTCTTCCTTTAAAACGAGCTAGTCAGACAGATGTCACATGTGTCCGTGATCCCAGCTACTCAGAAGGCTGAGACAGGCGGATGGGGTCCAACCTGGGAAACTTAATGAGACCCTGTCTCAAAATAAAATTTTAAATAAGAAGGGGTACTGATGCAGTTCAGTGGCAGAGCATTTACTTACCCTTCCAAAGCCTTCAGTTAAGTCCAGCACACACACACACACACACACACACACACACACACACACCCCTGCACACATTTATAATTATTATCCACTCTTAAAAAAAATTTTGTGTTTATGTATTTATTTGGTACAGGGTCTCACTATGAAACTTGGACTTGTAGTGATCCTCCTGTCTCAGCCTCCCCAGAGCTGGGATCACAGGCCTACACCACCATGCCCAGTTTTGGCGACAAGCTCAGGGCTCCCAGGTTCTGAGACCTGTGTGACATGTGGCACCAGGGATCAAACTCAGCCCCCACTATTTTCTTTTTTAAAAATTGTACTTTAGTACATAACCTGAAGGGGAGTCATTCCCAAGCGCCAGTCTAGTTTTACAGAATGAGGTACATGCAAGGAGAAACAGTTGTCAAATCCCAAGTTATTGAGAAATACATGTTCCTTGTAAGAATTTGTGAGGGAAGGATTTAAGCCTACAGAAAATTTGGGAATTTGAACCCTTATGACCAGTGTGTTGAGCAAAATTGCTGTAATGAAATCAGTGAACAAGTGAAGTTTTCCTTTCCAGTCCATAGAGAGCTGGCAGACAGGGATGCTCCTCCAACGGACAGACAGGAGAGCTCCAAGAGCGTAGAGTTAGACTGAATATTTTGAATAGCCTGGCCCTGTTGTGTCCTTTCCTCTTTTTCTTCTTTCCAGAAATCAAAGCTCCAAAAATGATAAATCAAATCTGAGCTACTGACTTAGAAATTTCTCCAAGACATATCAAAAGTAGGGGGAGGACAGTTCCAAAATATGACTTGGATAAAATTTAGTGGATATGAGATCCAAAGTGCAAATGATAAATTAGATTTCATTAAGATTCTTAACTTTTGGCCAGGCCTGGTGGCACACACCTGTAATCCCAGCACTTGGGAGGCTGAGGCAGGAGGATCGGTGTGAGTTTGAGACCAGCCTAGGCTACAAAATAAGCTCAAGGCTAGCTGGAACCACACAGTGAGACCCTGTCTGGAAAGGACAAAAAAAAAAAAAAAAAAAAAAAAAAAAAAAAAGTTTTAAATATATTAAGAGAATGATTACTCTTGACTCCCAATGATGTAACTTTAGTTTTTTAATTGCTCTGTGACTCAGTTTCCTTATCTGTCAAATGGAAGAGAGGTAATAATAATGCCTATTTCAAGGGGCCATTAGTGGATACTTGGGAAATGTTCTAAGCAGCATCTGCACATAGTAATATGTCTATTGTCATTATTTCTATGTTGGAAAGTAAAGAGCCAAGAGACAGCAGCATATGGAGGAGGCTGTATCGTAGGCACCAGTGATAAATGCCATTTACCATGCATTTTGTCTGTGGAGAGCTGGCCTGGCTCCGGGGAACAATCCCTGGGTTGGCTCTGATCACATGCACACATAGGTCAGGATCTTGGGCTTCCCTGGGCAGAGTGTGAGCCAGCCCTGCGGACCGGGACTTTGGTGTGGCACTCTGGGTGAATGAATGCCTGTGACCAGTAGGAGCAGCAGGGACCGAGGCAGGGGTAGGACCGGTAGGACTGAGCCCCCCACCCCTGCACAGGACCCCGTGGGAGGGGGAGGACGGTTATCTCGTAATCACTGAGGATTCGAAGAGGCATCGAGGAAGAAGCAAGAGCTTCTGAGTCCCAAGTTGTGGGAACCAGAGACGAGGCTGGGTGTTGCGAGGGAGCTGGGGGGCTGGGGGGCTGGGGGAGAGGGTGCAGACATGCCAGCCTGGAACAGAGGAGTCAAGCTGGAGCCCAGCGGGAGATAAAGCTGGGCAGATAGTATGGCCCCTTGCCTGCCTGCCTGTGGGGAACTTGGCTTCTGTCCTGCCAGCGAATGGAGAATGATGGGAGACTTGTCCTTGAGCTGCTTGAGGAATGCTGGTGTCAGTTCTGCCAACTACTGCGTGATCAGAACAAGCCACTCGCTGGTTTTAGTGTGCTGTGGTGGTGTTTTGTTGTAGGTTTTTTTTTTTCCCCGTTTGGAACTAGATTGAACACAAGTCCTCAAGCCTGCTAAGAAGACATCCTAGCACCGCCTACACCTCAAGCCCCTGACAGCACCTTTGAACCTTCTTCTATCCTTATGTTGTGAGAGCTCTACCATAGCAATTAGGTGTATTCAAAATTCTTGGCAAGACTGAAGAGTCAGGAGGAATTTGAAAACAGATAATGCCAGCAAGAACCTAATTGTTCAGAAAGATGGCCATGCCTGAGGCGGCAGCAGGGAGACCTAATTAACCAGCTGCTTGGCTCTGTGTATGTTAGGCCAGTGAGATAGCTCAGCCCAGGCAAGCACAGGGACAGGGGTTCAATACCTGGCACCACATGCTGCACCTGCCCCAATCCCGGGCACACTGAGCTGGCCATAAAGACCAGGCATCGTGGCCCACACCTGTTATCCCAGTGCTAGGGAGGCTGAAAACAGGAGGATCCCTTGAGTCTGAGCTGCATAATGAGACCCTGTGCCAAATACATTAAAAATAAAGAAGTGTTTAAAAATGATATATAAATTAAAAAAAAAAAACCTTAATGTCATGACGATAAGAAAGACAGGTCTGGTGGCAGATGGCCTGTGTTGGAAACGTCAAAGCTCTTCATTTATTTGCAGTATTGGGGAGTGAACTCACAGCCTTTGAATGGAACTACATCCACAACCCTGTTGCATACTGAGTCTAAGTCTCAGGCATGAAAGGCTTTCTGCTGCCACTTTCCAGCTCTGTGCTTGTAGGGTAAGTGCCATAGCTTCTTTGTGCCTCACTTTCCTCACCTAAAAATTGGATAACCTGAAATGTGTCAAGACACAATGATAGATGTGCAATTGAAAACGCTGGCAACAGTCAGTGCGCAAGAAGCGCACTGAGGGCGAGCTGTTGTCTTGGGGTCCTGTGAGAGAATGTTTTTGTCACCATGGGGACGAACCCAGGACTGCCACACCATGTTCCATTCCCCAGACTCCTTTATTTTTAATTTTGAGACAGGAGCTACTTAAACTGTTAAACTGCTAAAGGTGGGCCTAAGCTTACCATCCTCCTGCCTCAGCTTTCCAGGGTGCTGGGATTACAGGCCGTACCACCATGCCTGGCGCTGTGACAGAAATTTCAAAGCACAAGATGAAGAGAGCTAGGAAGCAGGCTCTAGGTTCTCATCAGTTTACCCAGTTGTTGTCAAGTGAAGTTCTCCCAGTAAGGTCAGAAATACTAGTGCATCTAGAGCCAGTCTGCAGCTCTCAGGAAGCAGGGGACATGAAAAACTAGTACCTCGCACGCAGGGAGCTCGCTGGCCAATGGAGTAAAGCTGGACGGAAGGAGACAACACAGCCACGGAAACAGGAAAGCTGGTTTGCCGTTACTTAGGGCAGGGCCCATCACTGTCGGCCCAGGGATTGAGTTCCACAAGTAGCAGCCCTAGGGTTGTCCTGCAAGGATGAAATCATGTTTACCTCATTGCTTTGTATTTAGAAGTATAAACACTTTAGATTTTCCACAATAAATTTATTAAATTGCAAAAGTTTTGACACGCGAAAACTTACTCCTTTTTCTTTTTCTTTCTTTTTGTGCCAGGAATCAAATTTAGGGCCTTGCACTTACCGGGCAGGCTCTGTGCCACTGAGGTATCCCAGCTGTGACACATGAAGAAAAAGTTGGTCATCTTGAAAAACAACTGGACATGGGGCCGGCGAGATGGTTCAGTGGTCTAAAGCGCCTGCTTAGGAGGGCTCAGGCAACTGCGGGGACTGCAGTTCGATCCCGGCACCACATGCTGCGCCAGCGCCACCACCAGGGCAGGCTGAGCCAGCCACAAAATGAATAAATAAAGAAACAAACAAACACAACAAGCAAACAAATAAATAAATAAATAGAAAATTAAAAAAAAAAATAAAAAAAGAAAAACAACTGGACATGACACAAGTGAAATACAGTGACCCGGAAAAATACACTCAGAATACAAACTAAGAAACGAGTTTTCAAGAAGACAACTGTGTTTTTTCAATATTAACTGCTGTTTAAAAATAATTAGCATGACTCCAATTAATCTAAAGGAGAAAAAAATGACTTATCATCAGTGTTTCTTGGAGATCGGAGAACCAATTACTTGCAGCTTTGAAAAGAAATCTCATTTTAAAGAATATTTAATTCAACTAAAAGAAGGTGAATTTGATAAGGAAAAAGCACCAATATATATTTACTGTTTGATATTCCAATATTGGAAATTACCATTTTAAATTTTAACTTATAAATGCATTTTACCTGGCCTTTTAAAAATAAAATGGGTGCTAGGGAAATAGCTCAGCAGTTTAGGCGCCTGCCTGACAAGTACAAAGACTTGGGTTCAATCCCCTGTACAGCGTGCCATGCCAGCCATCCAGAGCCCTGGGCACACTGCGGAGGTTGAGACAGAAGGATCACTATGAGTCCAACCTGCGTAGCAAGACTCTGTACCAAGTAGATAATTAATAAATAAGAGATTTTTAAATTTTTTTAAAATGAAAATGATTGCTTTTAAAATCTAGAAATCCACCCCAATTACAAGTTATTTGTAATTTTCTTATTCCCTTGATGCCCTGATTTTTCTGTGCTTTCTGCTATAGGAGACTTAAAGGAGGAAACACTGGAAACAAGTTCTAAAAGAAAATTTCATTTAAGTTTCACGATAAGTTGGAAGTTAAAACGTGTATCGTTCACAGAGTTCAGATACAACCCTTATTGGGCTCAATGGTCACTATTTTACTGATTTCTCAGTTTATTAACAAAATTCTAACAAGACAGCCTAGCACTGCTAATATTTCTAGGACAAATAACAGTGTAAGTGAACCTGTTTTTACTAGAGGCCACTTTCGCGGACCAGAGTTAGGAGTAGTATAATGAGTGTTTTGTGACCAACCCAAAATTGAAACCTTAAGTAAACACATATTACCAGCTGTTAGGTATCTTATCAAGCTTCTCCGTCTCAAACCCCTTGTCATACTTCCATCTTACTAATGGACGAAAACTACACCGAGATGTATTACAAACACAAAGGTTCACCTAATTAGAGGAGAAAGCCCTGAAGCAAAATAGCGACCATGGGTGCAATGCCGGATTCCATGCCAAGGATGAGGGCAGTGGTGGCGAACCGGTACCACTTGTTTTTAAGACAAAAGATGGTAATGTATACGAGCTGTTTTCCGTAAACTACAACTTCAGTACTCGGGTTTCATTGTAGTGTTGTCGATAAATAAGGCGGCTTTGTGACAATTAGGTGCAGGTTGGGCACTTGTCTCTACAAGATTCATCGTGAGCCGATCAGGGTAGCCACTGTCACTGGTTATTGGCACAGATGTGGTGTCATAGCCCTGTAATCCCAGCACTCGGGAGGCTGAGGCAGGACGATCGATCCTTGCGAGTTCCAGACCTGTCTGGGTTACAAAGTGAGCTCACGGCCAGTCTGAACTGCATAGCCAGGCCCTAACTCAAAAAACAAAAATAACTTCTTAATTGCGGCTTAAAAGGGGCTGGAGACCTAGTTTAGAGGCACAAGCGCCCACCTGGCAAGTGCAAAATCAAAATCAAGAATGGGCTGTAAGCTGAACCCGACCAGAACATCTTCAAAGCCAGGCCTGGGCCATTCTCAGCAGGAAGGCCCATGAGCGCCGAGTCCGCGTTGGCGTTCCCATCCCCAAGGGGCGCGTCGCCCCTGCTCTCCTGGGCCCGGCAGGGTCACCCGCACACCACTCCCTTTGCTTCCGGGCCTTTCCGAGGCCCGGCTGGCGCCGTCTTAAAATCACAATTTATACACCCTGGTCTTTATTAATAAAAGCTGAGAGCAGTCACAGACAACTATTCAGAGCGCCAGGAAGCCACACCCGGGGAGCTTGCCTAGTGTACCCTTCGATCCCTCTTCCTGGGTACCCCAAGGAGAGGGGATCTCCACCCGGGACCTGCACCCCGCAAACAGCTCGACCCGGACGGCGCCATCTTGGTCGTGCGCCCCCTGGAGGTCCGCAGGAGCGCAGGTGTGGGGCCAACAGGGACTCCCGCAGCTCCTGGGGGAGGGCCCTGCGGGGGCGTGATGGACAAGTAACGTCCGCGCCCCCGCCCCCGCCTAGGAGTGGGAGGCATCTCCACGTGGGAACGGAGTAAATAACTCCTGGGGGGAGGGGCCGGCGGGCAATGGGGGAGGGGCCGCTCTGCAGTGGGAAGGGCGGGCCGGGGATGGGGAGAGGCGCTAGAGAGGGGGAGGGCCGGGCCAGGGAAGGGGAGGGGACAGCTCAGAGTTAGGGAGGGGGGGCACGGAGGGGGAGGGCGGGGGTGCAGAGTGAAATCCCTGCAGGAGGGTAATCCGTGAGCTAGTGTGGCAGAAAAAACACGTAACTATAATTGCAGAACATGTATTAAAAGTATTCCTTACTCATCTGAGACTTAGCCGAGTGGCCTATAACTAAGTTTGTCAAATCTGGTAGCCCTACCTATATTTAAGACTTGTTAGGAACGTCATTTCCAAAGACTTTAGATAAGAAGAGCAAAGATCCTCTAGACCAGATGTCTGAGCTGTAGACCTGGGTTCCAAATCTGTCATAGATCTGCGTGTGTTTTGTTTTGTGAGACGTGGGCTTTCTAGGTAGTACCTGCTGTGCTGGAGCTTGCAGTCCTCCTGCCTCAGCCTTCCGGGTGCTGGGATCACCGTGGAAGCCGCCAGCCTGGCTACCCTCTGTGTCTGTGTGGCCTGAGGCCAAGCATGAAGTTTACCTACGTTAGCAAGGTGTTGAAGGAAAGATAAAAGTTGAATATTTTGCGACATATGAAAAAATAGGCCTGTAATCCCAGCACTTGGGAGGCTGAAAACAGGAGGATGACTACAAGTCTGATCTGTGTAGTGAGACCCTATAGACCCTGTACTAAAATACATTTTTAAAAAAGAGGGGACTGAGCTGTGAGTTGGCGACACAGAGATACTGGATCAGCTGGAGATAGCAGAGGTGGAAGACACATTGAAAAGACTTCAGAGCCAGAAAGGAGTACAGGGAATCGTCATGGTGAACACGGAAGGCGTTCCCTTCAAGAGTACCATGGACGAGCCCACCACCACATGGTATGCCAACCTCAAGCACAACCCCATCTTTTTTTTTTAAATAATTTATTTATTTACTTGTGTATTATGGCTGGCTCAGCCTGCCCTGGGGGTGGGGGGCTGGCACAGCAGTGGTGCCGGGGATCGAACCGCGGTCCTTCCAGTTCCTAAGTTTTCCTAAGCAGGTGCTTTAGACCGCTGAACCATCTTACCGGCCCTTTTTTTTTTTTTTTTTTTTTGTCTTTTTGAGACAGGGTCTCGTCATGCAGTTCAGACTGGCCTTGAGCTCACTTTTGTAGCCCAGGCTGGTCTCGAACTCACAGTGATCCTCCTGCCTCAGCCTGCCAAGTGCTGGGATTACAGGCGTGCACTACCACGCCCAGGACAACTTCATCTTGAAAGGGCGGAGCACGGTATGTGAAATTGACCCCCAGAGCAATCTTACTTTCCTCCGATTTTGCTCCAAGAAAAATGAAACAAGGGTTGCACCAGATAAAGGCCATTTCCCGATCGTGATTCAGTACTCTACTCAATAAGCTGGGTCCTGGCTGCCTTTGTCATCCCTTAATTTAATCCCCCCCCCCTCAAGAATAACAGCGTAAAGCATATGTCAAGCGGCTGGCTGCCCTGGGAGCCCTCCCGGACCACTCCAGGGACCTAAGTGGCCCGGCAGGTCCACCCTCCCTTCTGGGGTAGCTGTGCTGTGCGGCACCAGGCGCCGGGCTTCCAGCAGGGTCCCCCCCTTGCTGCTGGGTCGTGGAGCAGGAGCTGCTGAGAAGCCCGCGCCAGCTTCCTTCTGCCCTGCACCCCCGCCCCCCCAGTTCCCTTTGTCACCCTCGGGAAAAGCTGCTTTTCTTTCAACGAAAAATAACCAAAACAGAGAGAGAGAAAGAGAGAGAGAGAGAGAGAGAGAGAGGGAGGGAGAGGGGGAGGGGAAGGGGGAGGGAGGGGGAGAGAGAGAGAGAGAGAGAGAGAGAGAGAGAGAGAGAATAGGAATTTGAAGTTTTACTGTCCATACATAGCTTCATCAGAACACAGCCACCCATAGAGTTTGTAGCTCCTTAGGAGATACAAGAGCCATGTTCAGTATTTCCAACAGACGGTAAGGCACAGACCCTAAAATGTTATTATTGGGTCCATGACCTGAAAAGCGTGTGACCCTGTTATAGTCTTCTATTTTTTTTCATTTTGAGACTCTCAGCCTGATTTTTTTAGAGCAGTACGTCGCAATGGGATGAGATGCTTGGAGGTGCGGCCAGCATCTTCTGTACACAGTGGACATGGTCCTGCCGTCTTCGCCTTCCGGCTGCTCTTTCCCAACAGGCTTAAAGTTTTGATTACTTGGGGAAATGGCCAGGCAAATCAAAAGCTCACGGGAAAATGGTTTTTAATTTTTTTTTCTTTTTTGTGTGTATGTGTGCCTTTTTTATTTTTCGAGACTATCTCGCTATGCAGCTCAGCCTGGTCTTGAGCTCACCTTGTAGTCTAGGCTGGTCTCAAACTCACAACCATCCTCCTGCCTTAGCCTCCCAAGTGCTGGGATTATAGGTGTCCACCACCACACCTGGCTCACAGGAAAATGAAACAGGGGTAAAATCATTCTGAAGAGAAAGCCACTAATTTTGCCTGGAGAAGAGAGGAAAAATATGTAGAGTCCAGCCTTCCCAGGCCCACCTGGAAATTCAGAACTCCTGTTTCATGCCAGCAGGAGATCCACACAGTATATTCCAGAAATGAGGAAAAGCTACATGAAGCTGAACCTGAGGACCACAGAATGACGGGTAGGGCATGACAAAACAGAATAAAAATGCCTAACATGGGCGGGGGAGACAGCTCAGCGGTCTAAGCGCCTGCCTGGTGAACCCAAGGACCCAGGTTTGATTTAAAAACCTGGTACTGCGTGCCATGCTGGCCTCAAAACCTGGGCTCATAGTGCTGGCCACCAAAACCAGGTGTAGTGGCGCACACATGTAACCCCAGCACTGCTCGGGAGGCTGAGACAGGAGGATCACTATGAATCTGAGCTGCGTAGTGAGACCCTGTATCAAACACATAAACAAAAAGATTTTTTTTAAAAAAAGAAATGACTAACAAAGTTTGCTTAGACCATGCTGTGTTCCAGACATTGTTATATGTTTTCTGTATTAATTCATTTAAATGCCATACTAGCCCTGGGCATCGGTCCCCACAGCAGGAGTTAGGCCCAGGTTTACATTCTTACCTGCATTCTAGAATGAGCCCATTGTCCATCTGTTGTTCCTCGTTAGTGGCAATAGGGAACAAGTTAATAGTGGACGTGGAAAATAGGATGCGTCTCAGGTCCTGGGACTGTCTCAGACCATAGAGTAGTGGGTGATGGCGAGTCCATTAGCAATTTAATCACACTTGAAGCTACCACAGAGAAAACAAAGAGGTAGGAAATTAAGGTGTGGTGCGGACTATAAATCCTGTGCCCGTCAGGAAGGGAAGCTCCCTGCTCACAGAGGAGATAGGAGGGGTCCAGGAGCCCGTCTGGGAGCTGGCTTTTTGGACAGAGAAACAGGGTGTGAAATTTACAAGTCTCAGTCTTTCCTGCTTGGTCTGGTATCCAGCTGTGAGGAGCTTCTGGCCAAGGGCACAAAATTACCTAAAAGCAAGATGAGCACCAGTGCTTTGTACCCTGACCAGAAGGAAACAACCATTGCCAGAATCCAACCTCTTTAGGCCCCCACTAGTGAGAAGCAAAGGATGTTAGGGCCTTTCAGATGTGCATTCCAGTGCCTGCTGCGCTCCTTGTCTCCCATGTGCTCTCTGAGAAGTCACTGAACTCTTTTTGCGTGTGTCTCACATGCACCGAGGGGGTGGTCCTCCTAGACTGTGAAGATGGAATGAATAGACCCCTGGGCAGATGCGAGGGAGGAGAAAGAAGGACAGAGGACTGGAGCAGCACAGGGGAGGTCCTGTGCAAGTGTGGGACACCGGAAGTGCTCGCTAGGGCTCAGCTGGTTGTACCACCTTCCTCATAAAAACCCCTTCACCTGTCTGTGTTATCCTTGTCTCATTAAAGAAATGAACTGAACTCAAACTAAGGAGGTAGGCTTGATGACCCCAGGTCTCCTTCCCAGCTAGAAGTCACGGTTTGTTTTGCCTCCTGCCTGGGCTGGAGGAGGAGAAGGGGGGAAGTCAGAGATAGGCAGAGAGCAGAGAGATTTGCTGGACCTTTTTACTCTGCACCTTGCCCTCTCCTTGAACTCTGGGCCTTTGTTCAGCTTCCCCCAGCCCCGGAAGTCAGTGTGTGCCTGCAGGGGAGAGAGTGAGCCCTGCCTGAGTCAGGTCAAGGTCCTGGGGAGGCCTGCACAGGATCCAGGCTGTCGGATACTGCTTGGCGTTCCCCTAGAGGTTGTAGACCTTGGAGAGGAAGCAACCTGGGAAAACGCGGAGGGCCAAGGCGAGTTCTGGAGGCAGAGATGGGATGTTTACAATCTGCTTGTAATAATGACGTTTTCATCATTGGAGCTCATTAATATATTAATATATAATCGTGAGCTATGTACTCAATTGAATATATGTATGTGTGTGTATGTATGCCCCCCAGATCTGTCTGCCCCTTCTCATCAGTCGTATTTTAGAAGTTACCCCTTCCTAGGTTTAACTGTTTGCTTGGAGGGGAAAAAAACAACACGGCGCTTTGCAAGCAGCTCAGACGCTTTTGTAGATTGCATAGTCTGCATCTCTGCTTCTTTTCAGAAGGGTGAGGTCCTGGTGCACTTGGGAACACGTTGCTCCATGAATCTGGTCTCCCCCGGCTGGTGGGATTCCTCTGGTCCCTCATTGCAGGGCCAGCTCTCAGCCTCAAAAGCTCTCACTGGAATGTATTTGCAATTTTCACCACAGATGCTGAAATGGTGACCACCCTTCCGGGGGCTGTGTTGTGGGTGGCTCAGGTGACTTCAAAAGGTCTGCTGCTTTTGTAGCTGCCATCAGCCACTTTTATCACCTGGTAGCAGAAGCTGAAGGTTAAAAAACTAAAAATAGCATCCACCTCTGATATTTATTTATTTGTTTGTTTTTGCAGTATTTAAATCAGAGTTGATTTAGAGGGCCAGCCATATAGCTCTGCGCACTAAAGCTCCTGTTTAGGCAGACAGGGGGCTGGTGTTCAATCCCCGGCTTGCCATGCCGGCCCCATCCACAGGGCAATTGAGACTGGGTGTGGTGGCACCCAGCTGTCATCCCAGCAGTTGGGAGGCTGAAACAGGAGGATCACTATGAGTATGAGCGTTGTAGTGAGACCCTGTAGACTTCATACTAAAATTTTAAAAAATAAATAAAATATAAATCAGAGTAGATTTATTTTTTTTAATTTTATTTATTTATTTGTTTGCTTGTTGTGTTTGTTTGTTTATTTATTTATTTATTTTGTGGCTGGCTCAGCCTGCCCTGGTGGTGGGGCTGGCGCAGCATGTGGTGCCGGGATCGAACCGCAGTCCCTGCAGTTGCCTGAGCTTTCCTAAGCAGGCGCTTTAGACCACTGAACCATCTCGCCAGCCCAATCAGAGTGGATTTAAAGTGAAGAAAATATAGAAATTAGAGTTTAACTCTTTAAACTAAGAAGGAAACCAATAACAACAGAAAAAGAAAGTAGAAAACATAGGTAATGAAGCACACTTAGAAGGAAAAGTGGGAAAAGGATCATATTAATCCTGGAAAGAGGGAGTGTCATTCAAGAAATGCAGAAGGAGAAAAACAAGCACCACCACCCATCCTCAGCTCCAGTGTTGCTGCCCAGCCCGCCTGCCACCTGCTCCTCCAGCTTCTCTACCTGAAAATGGGCTGTCTGCACTCACAGCCTCCATTGGAGGGCCTAGGAAAGCCCGTGTGTCTTACTCTCCATTTTATTCTTCGTAGAGTCTAACAGGTGCCTGCATGCAGTAAACTTTAATCAAAAACCAAAGACAAAGCAAGGAGGAATGAGCTAGGAAGGCCTGGATTTTAAGGAGAAGATGCAGAAAAAAAGGGGTCGCTAGGGAGACGCCTCACTCAGTGAAGCTCTGTGCCGATGGTTCCGGGAAGAGGCTCCTGGGAAAATAAATGTGAGAGAAATTTTAATTATAAAGTTTAAAAGTAAGAGTAGTAGTCACATGGAACGATGCAGACTTGTCCAGGGAATATGTGAGTACAGCGTTTTTCTTCAACTCAACAGGAATGAAGCAAATGAGAACATAAGAAAATGAAAGGGATTGCAAAAAATATATTAGAATTTTAAATTCTTAGTTTTCTTTGAAATGGAAAGTAGCTGTAACCATACACACCATTGCTGAACTTATTTGGCAAATCAAATCCGACAGCAAACAAACACATAATTTTATTTTCTAAAACCTTCTGATATTTAGTTTTGTTTTTAAAATTTTATTTATTTATTTATTTGCTTGTTTGTTTCTTTTTATTTATTTATTTTATGGCTGGCTCAGCCTGCCCTGGTGGTGGGGCTGGTGCAGCATGTGGTGCCGAGGATCGAACCACAGTCCCTGCAGTCACCTGAGCTTTCCTAAGCAGGCGCTTTAGACCACTGAACCATCTCGCCGGCCCCTGATATTTAGTTTTGACTGGGCTTTTTTGTATGACTTAACGTCATCAATTTGGAAGCATGTTCTATGGCTATTTAAAAAGGCTGTTATCACTGGAAGATTCAAAGTTTTATGTATACATTCAAATAAAATTTATTTTCAAGCTAATTTTGTTTTAAAATGTACTACATCCTTGCTTCCTACCCCCTTGTTTTGCTGATGTGTGAGTTAATGCGTTGGTGTCCACTGGAACACAGGTCTGTTCGTTTTGTCTCAGATTGGTTTTTTCCCTGCACACCCTGAAGGTTGCTACTGAGGCATGAAAACAGACAAGTTTCTCATGGATTGTGCCTTTTATGGAGAATAACATGTCTCTATCCTTTTAGCTTATTTATACGTTTACTTATGTATTTATGTACCAGGAATTGAACTCAGAATCTTGTGCTTGCCAGGCAGGCGCTGTGCGGCTGCGCTATCTCCCTGGTCCAGCCTGTCATGTTAAATAATATTTTGCTTGCACTTTATTTTGTTAGGATCAATGTTTTTCTTTTGTTACATCCAACTTCATTTTCCTTATTTTTTGCATACAGTTCCTTCATTACTATTTTAGAGTGCAAATAGAACTTTTTAAAAAATCAAGATGTTAAAATTTTCATTAATGGTTACAAAACCTAGGCAAAAACTTATAGGCTGGGAGGCTGAGGCAGGAGGATCGGTGCAAGATTGAGACCAGCCTGGGCTACAAAAGTGAGCTCAAGGCCAGCCCTGAACTGCATAGTGAGACCCTGTCTCAAAAAGACCAAAAAACAAAAAACAAAAAACTTATAGGCCAACAAGATAGACCCCAACTTCAAACTTAATGATTGAAGTGTAATGTATAGATCATGAAATTCACCTGCCTCAACACACATCATTATGATCCAGTCTTAAAATATTTACTTATTTGTCTGTTTGTTTATTTATTTTAGGACAGGATCTACAGGGTCTCACTACACAGATTGGACTCGTAGTGATTCTCTTGTTTTCCGCCTCCCAAGTGCTGGGATTACAGGCACCTGCCACCACGCCCAGTCTCCATCGCTGTCTCAGCGCACCCTGGGGGCGGGCCAGCACAGGAGGCGAAGGAGGCGAGCTCTGCCTAAGCAGGCACTTTAATCCACTGAGCTATCTGGCTGGCCCTTAAAATACTTTCATCACCCCAAAGATAACACTGGCTCCTACTTCCAGTCACTCCTTACCACCCCTAGCCCAAGAAAGCCACTAGTCTACCTTCTGTCCCTATAGACTGCCTTTCCGGGACACTCCATAGGAATGAAGCTGTGCAATGTCAGGTCCTGCCTTCTTGTACTTAAGAGTTCCGTGGCCCAGCCTTGCTGAGTAGGGTTCCACTGTAGAATACAGTATTGCATTTGGATTGCTTCTGCTTATGTGGCTGGAGGGTAGTGGTCCCGGGGATTGAACACAGCACCTTGCCTGTACCAGGCAAGTTCTCTACCGCTGGTCTGTATCCGCAACCCTGTGTCCACTTTTTTTTTTTTTTTTTTTTGGTACTGGGGCTGGCACGCAGGACCTTGCACTTGCCACGCAGGCACTTAGGCCGCTGAGCTAGCTTCCCGGCCCCACTTTTTGAATACTATTAACGGTGCTGCCATGAGCATTCATCTAAGGCTTACGCTTTCATTTCTCTTGGGTAGACACCAAGGAGTGAATTGCTAGGATTAACTTTCAAAACATACTGCACCGTTTTCCAAAGTGGTCCCACAATTTTACATTACAACCAGCGATGGATAAGGGCACGTGATTTCTCCACATCCTCAGCAGCACTTATTATTGCCTGTACGTATTTGTTCATGCAGTCTTTTTGTTTGTTGATACTGAAGATTGAACCCAGGACTTCCCGCATTCTGAGCACAAGCTTCATCGCTGAGCCTCATCTGTAGTCCCTTTTTGTATTCTTACTGCAGTGACTTCAGTGGGTGTGAAGTGTATCTTTTGGTGATTTACTAGCCTTGGTGGCTAGTGATTTTTGAATGTCTTTCTATAGCTTTATTAATGACTTATTATCTTCTTTGGCAAAATATTACCTTAGGAGGCTGAGGCAGGAGGATTGTTGTGAGTTCAAGACCAGCCTGGGCTACAAAATGATCTCAAGGCCAGCTTGAACTGCTTAGTGAGAGCCTGTCTCAGAAAGACAAAAAAAAAAAAAAAAAAAAAAAAAAAAAAAAAAAAAAAAAAAAAAAAAACCTAC
>PVKN010009590.1:0-23570 GCA_004027915.1 Capromys pilorides
ACACCCTTCATTTTTCAGAAATGGAGGAAATGGAATAAAATGCCTGTTGATCGTGCCAGCAGGGTGGAGAGGCCAAGGTGACCACATCCTTGCTCTCAGCTGCCAGCACAGGGGAGAGTGCACCAGTGGGGGGAGGTGAAACTGTGAAAGAGGCTTGGGGTCTCGGCTTAAGGCAGAGGTAGAGGCCCGGAGAGCCCTTTTTCTCTGCCTTTGGTACCCAGTGCTCTGGGGCCCTCTGATGTCGCCTGGTAGCTGGGCTCCACTCCATGTGTGTTCTGCGAGGTCAGGCCCAGATCTCTGAGCCAAGAAAATGCAACAAGGACCAGCACCTCCAAAGGGAAGCTGGGGCAGCAGTTCCCACTGGCTGGCACCTGGCTGAACCTGAGCCCGCGTGGCCAGCCGGCTGAGAATCATTGCGTCCAGCAGAGGGAGCCCTGCGCCTTGCTTTGCCAGGGGAGGCCGTCTTCAACATCCTCAAGGCCACTGGGCCTCCTGGGCCTCAGGCCAGGGACACCAGCAAGGGCAGTGTCACCCCACCTGGAGGGGCAGAGACACGGGGTGGCTGGGGAACTACAAAGCCCGGCTCACGTCCCTTTGCTCAGTACATGCTGAGCTCCCTTGGGCATCAGGAAAGTGACCCACGCTTGCTCTGTCTCAAGCACTATGAGTAACAGAGAAATTTTATTTTATTTTTTAATAGAAGTTCCTGAAAAACTTGACTTGGGTTCAGTGCTGGAATCCCCATCCTGCAACCGCTTAAGTGTGGCTGAGCAGAAGCTGAGCAGGGGCAGAGCGGATGGGGCCTCTTGAGGACAGGGGTTCTGACCCTTTGGGGCTGGTGGGGAGGATGAGCAGCATTGCTCAGAACCATTGCAGGGAGAAAACACTGGCCAGGGCCGATGGCGCCCCCAGCCCCAGGGCCTCAGACATCCGGCCAGGCCTGGTTTCTACCTCGTGGGCCACACCTGGTGGCAAGTGTCCTGATCAGAAGGGCCATACCTCCAGAGTCCTCTCTCGCCCTCAGTGAATCAGGCTTTGACACAGCCACCACAGATGATCCTGTGGCGGGAAGCACAGTCTTCAGCCACAGGGACAACCTCAGGCCACCGGGTTCCTACCCTAGAAGAAACCTGTGGATGGGAGGTAGGGACAGGATGGATGGAGGCCTGGTGAGAAACCATCCGGAGAGCAGGCTGCAGACTTCCACGTGCCCCTGTGCCAGATTCTGGACAGCTAAGTGCCTTGAGCTTCCATGTGGCCACTCCCTGTGGCTCATGTTACTGTGTGTCAGCCTGTGCCCCTGCTCCCTTTCACCTTCTGGACACCTTGCCCTGAATCCCTCTGCACCTAGGTTTGGTGCCTGAGCACCGAGCTACCCCAAACCCAGCTCTACAAGGTGAACCCCAGAGCCCAGGACACACAGAACAAGGTCCCCACAGTGTGCTAGTGTACAGCTCAGCTGATGGTGTGGACGGGGCTGCCTGGCCTCCGACGTCCCTCTGAGCCTAGACAGCCCCACAGATGTGTAAAGAGGGGCTTCTAAGTATAGTCAGAGGCATCATCCAAATATGTAGCTTGGTGGAACAGGACAGGTAGAGGTGGCCTTGCCTTCGGGAACCAGTGTGTGGTCCACCCGAGGGCAGTGCAATAGCTGCAGAGGAGAAGTGGGGACAGTATAGAGGGCCCCATGGGGAGGGCTGGGCTCCTCCATTCCCAGGGACCTTAGTGGAGTGGGGATGGTAGAGGGGGCAGGCATGCCAGCTCCCACCCTACATGGCCACAGTAAGGAGCAGTCTGCATTTCCTGAACATGGGCAGAGGGCTGGCCCCCACGGTGCCCACGTCCTGAGCCCCACAGCTGTGTATGGCATGCTACATAGCAAGAGCACTACAGGGACCTGTCAGAATATATGGTGAGTTATAAAAATACATAATTAGCATCTCAAGAGGCAAAGAGCAATAAACAAAGCCCAGGGACAACAGTGGTTTGGGAATCCCAGAAAGCTGAGATTCAAGGAGAAAGATAATATCTTAACCTGAAGGCTTTCCATTAGCAGTCTCCTCCCTTGCTTAAAACTTTTGTCATTAGTATTTGTGTGAACCTAGCATTGGGCAAATGGAGGTCACAGATTGTAACACTTCTTTACTAAAGAGATTATGCACCTGAGCACATTCCTTGACCCAAAATAAAAGCAAGATACTTCTGAGGGTCAGGGCTCACTTTGAGAGAGACAAATCTCAGCGAGTCCTCTGAGCTAAATTCATCGGGTCTTCTCATCGTTCCTTTTGGCACCAACACATAACAGTGTTTAATAAAATGCATTACATTAAAGACTTTTGCCATGAATCCCCTCAAAATGCTCTCACTTTGCACACAGTTATCCCACCATCCTTGCCACTTTCTGCTGCAGCTCTCGACTCCTCTTTCCTGACTTTTGTTGTACTATCCTGGTTGTCTAGTATCTTCAATTGATACAAAATGTCTCCTTGTCATGGCCATTTTGACTTGGGGAATAGTCAGAAGTACCTGGTGATAGATCAGGTGACTAAGGTGGACAAGTGCAGTGTCCTGTTTTTATGAGCAGACTTTCCACCAGACCATTCTCACAGCAGCACTCGCCATAGGTTCTGCTCACTTTGCATAAACGCACTTTGGGCTTCAGGCTCCTGCCACTGTCATAAGTATTTCCCTTTGTTGCTCCTTAACTCAGTTCCTTGGGCAATTAATAGTTGTATAGTAGATGACAGCAAGGAAAACCACCCACGGGAGAGCCCGCATTAAGTTTTATTGGAAGCCCAGTGACTGACATTCTGACACTGAGTCAGGAAAACAAAATGCCAGCCCCCATTTGGACTTTACCTCCAGATTATAGACTTTCTTGACTTCCATGGTAACCATGTCACCACATTATCTCATTCTCAAGAATTTTATAAGAATGCACCAGGTTTTCATTTCTCAGACACCATTGACCATCTGCTGGTCATGGGACATTGTAGATTAACATTTACCTTATTTCTAATTTGTTTTAGCTATTTGTTTTTATCTTTATGGCCTTGCTTAATCTCTGGGTTTATGGTTAGCTATGTGGGAAGGGATGTGGGAGTGAGATTATCTACAGTTTAAGTGAACTTAAGTGACTTTTAAACTGAAATTGCAAGAGAAAATGGACTTTCAGTGGCCTTCAATTGGAGAGCTGTGGCCCTGATCTGCCGACCGCTGCACAGCCGTCTTCTCTAGGTGGGTGTCCTGGAGCCTCTCTGTAGGAAGCACCTCAGTAGCAGGGCTGGGGCTCACCCTCATGCACTGGGCACTCCTCTTAATACAACTTCCACAGACACACCCTCCAGCCCCGCCCATATTCTCAAGTTCCAGGTCAGGACAGGCAGCGACAGACACTCATGTCCTAGGTGCAAGGATGCACATGAGAAGCTGGCACAGGGCTTCCAGCCCTCTGCCTCAGTGACCTGCAGTGGCACTGGGGCTGAAGCACTCTGAGCAAGGCTGTGGTAGGAGGCTACAGCAGTGCCTGCCTTCCCAATCTGACCCTCATGTTGTCCCCAGTCTGCACAGACTCAGCACCTGCCACAGCAGGTGGCTCAGCCCAGCATCACTCTGTGGGTCCTAGGTCAGCAGGGAGGACTCTGGGACTACTGATAGGTCCCCCTAGCAGGACAGACACAAGGACATAGGCAGCTGGACAACTGAGTACTTGGGGACAACTGGAAAGCAAGAGGCACTTACACTTCTTGACAGTCACTTCAGTCACTGGTGAAGGTCATGGCTTTGGTCACCACACCTGCTCACAACCAGGCTGCAAAACTCTGTCCCTAAAAGGAACAGGATATGGCCACTCTCGGTCGCTGTATGTCCATGGCTAGTGACAACCTCTGTTCTGTGTTCAATGTGAAATTGAACCTAAACTAAGTGACCTGCTGAGTCTTCTCTGCAACCACAACGGCAAGGACAGAACCCACAGCTTGTTTCCCAGGTCTCCTGCCCAGCTCACGTTGAGTGGGTAGCCTGTTTTTTTCCCAGCCTGTTATGAAGGCCACCAAACCCTCCCAAGCTTCTGTACCAGGGCCAGTTCACTCCTGTCTGGCTCCAGTGCCTGTTTTATAAAGTTTTACTGGAACTCAGCTCCACGCATGCAGACTCCATCCCACATCTGCATTACCACGCAGCATCAGTGGGGGAGAGAGGCGTGCTATGAGGACAGAGGACTCCCCGGCCTTGACACCATCCCCTACGACACAGTAGGAAGTACTCAGCAATGTGCTCATCACTGCCCCAATCACCCACAAGGGCACAGACTACAGCAGGGCCACATTGTTACATGCTCTCTCCCTGGACACCTCCATCGTAATGGGCAAACATAACCCCAGTGGGGATGAGATGCAGGGGCCCAGGAGCCAGTGAGGTCCCAGCTATCTGTGGCCCTCTCTGCCACCTCTTGGGCTGTGCTGGCTCTGCGCTACAGCAGCTCAGTGCCTGGCCTCTTTAGAAGTTCATGTAGTTATCTGTTGGTGTCCTGATGACCTTGCAAGTCTCTAAAGTCACCTTTCATCCTGAACTTCTTAGCTGGGCCCCCCTGGTTGATGACCACTGTTACTCAGAGCCTTTCAGGAGGCAGGAATCACAGCAGACAGAGATGAGGTTCCAGGACATCACATTTGGCCAAATTTTATTATAAGGCCACACTAATTATTGAAAACCACCTCTGCTATCCCAGAAACAAGGCAGAAGGGCTGGGGAAGTAGCCCTGGGCCCTGGCAGCTCAAGTGTCTCCAGGTGCCCTCTCTGAAGCTTCCTGCTGGTTGGCCACATACACTGCATCCTGGACATCCTGGCCTATTCCCTCTGTAGCTGCTAGAGTCCATGCCTTCCTGCTCCTCATTCTACAAAGGCCATGGAGTCCAGGGTCCTCTGCTCTGCATTGAAAGTACAGGGACATATAAAGCAAGCTGTCTCTGATGCCTACTGAGCATGCACCTTGATGCACTGCCTTGCTCTGCATGAAATTTGCTGCTTTCCACTCCTGTCCACCTGCACTGCCCTTCCCCACTTCCCCTTATTCCCTCCCTCTTCCCTCTCTGCAAGATGAAAAGGATGTCATAAAACCACTGGGTAAAACAGTATGCACCCCACTAGACTGCACTCTTACCTCTTGTCCGTATCTCTACTGTTGAGTACCTTTGTTCTATACCCAAGGTGTGTGTTTCCTGCCAGCTGGTTGACTGGCAGCAGCAGTAAAGGATCTGAACACAGGCACAACTGGCAGCACAGGTCATTCTTATGGCTCTTACAGCCAGCAGAGGCTGCAGCTTTGCTGGGGCAGGGTCCCCATCTGTAGGCTGCAGAGGTGAACAGGGTGCTGGTAGGGTTTGGGGTGTATGGCAAGGTCACTAGGCCTCCTCTTAGGAGGTGAGCCGAGAGGGCAGATTCCTAGGGTGGTGAGCACACACAAAGGGCCCACCCTATGCCACAATGTGTCTGGCTGTCCAACGTGAGCCACAGGGCAAAGAAGTCATCAGTCTAATCTGTCAGCTCCTGAGGGTCACAGCCTATAGAAGATGTGACTTTCAGAGTCCAAGGTGTAGACAATTGGAAGACAGCTCTAGCAAAGTGTGGGATGGAATGGGTCCCCCAAGGTGATCTCAAGCATAGGCCTGCGCCTGGGGTTCAGAGTGAGAAGCAGGCCAAGAAGGCTTTGTATGTCCAGGGAGAGTTGGCAGGTGGATGCCCATCTGTCCAGGACCCTCTTCACCTGCAGCTCCAGAAGGGCGTCCACAGGAAATAGCAGGGATAACAGGATAATCCCAGGCTTTAGATGTATGCCTTGGGGCTGTCAGTCTCCTTGACTGAGGAGATTTCTGCAGGACAGAATAGGACAGAGCCACAGACCAGAACCAGCTTCTGCCCCCAGGAAACTTGGTGCCCAACCCCAATTTACTGGCTCTCATGTTGCCCTTGACATCTAGCAGGATGTTCCCTAACCTATGGGTCCAGGGGACACCACCCTCAGTATGGCAATGGCACAGGGTACACAGCCCCTGCCTGAACAGGGAGCCTCAACTATATCCCCCTTGTACCCCACAGGCTGTTAGACCAGGTCATCTATGTCGAAGATGGGAAACGGGTCCATCTCTTTGGAGATGCAGAAGCACCTTGGCAGAAGCAAATAGGAGCCAGCTTGCATGTCTCAAACAGGACTTTCACAGCTGCCTCAGTCCCAGGGAGGAGTTGCTAGACCAGTGTCACTGAGCACACTTGCCCTATCCGAAGGTTCTTGGGCCCCAGTATGATCCTGGAGGGGCTCTCACGGATGGGGTAGCTGTGATCTCTGCCCTGCTGTCATCTGAGCACATTCACTGCTCTGGCCCAACATCCCGGATGCATTGCCAGCATGGTCACTGCTTCAGCCATGGCCGCACTGATGCTCACTCTGTCTTCTGGCAGCTGGGAGGCACAGACACTCTGTTTCAATGATGGGAAGCAGCAAGTTCACACTGGGTTTTTGCAGAGCATTGTTATAGCCCCAGAGAAGTGCAGATTCCTGCACTGTGACGATCTCTCCTCTGTTTTGAAATGAAGAACATAGAACACCAACACCACAACTCATGAGGAGTGCAGCAAAATCAGTGTGGACAGGCAGCTGTGTGACACTGACCACGCACAGGGCAGAAGACAGATCTACAGCCAAGATACTAAACTTCTGCCTTAGGAGATGAGAAAACAAGATACAAATTAATCCAAAGTCAGCAGAGGAAGAGAAAAAATAAAATTAGTGCAGAAATGAACCAAAATGAAAACAGAATATCAAAGATAAATCAACCAAACAAAAATCTGCTTCATTAAAAAAAAGTCAAAAACCAATGTACCCCTACCTGGAAAAGAAAAACGTCACTGCTGCTGAGGCTGCGTGCTCAAGAGGGCAGTGAAAGGATGCTGTGCACAGCTCTAGGCTCACGCACTGGGACACTCAGAGGGACAGACCTGATGACAGCTGGAAACACCCGCAGAGGCAGGCAGAATTGCCCCAGCCTTTGCCTGTGAAAGAAACCGAACCAGTGAGCTATGACATCCTCAGCCACGCAGACCAGAGCCTGACAAATGCTCAGGTGGATTTAACTAAACTACTGAGGAAGAAATGACTCCAAATCTTCAAAAACTCTTCCAGAAAAAAAAACAAAAAGCAAAGGGGTTCTAATTCATGCTGAGTAAGGATCACACCCCAAAGTAGGCAAAATGTCAGAAGATGACATAACATCTTCTGTCAAATTCTCTTCCAAACAAAAGTAAAAATCCTCTACAAATACTAGCAGTGAGAAAAGGGACATATGCACTGTGAGTAAGAGGCATTCCAGGTGTGTAAAGCCAGATCAACTTTTTAAAACCCATCAATATAACCCATAGGCTACAAAGAAAAATCATGTAGTGTTGCCACAGATACAGAGAAGGAAGTAGACAAAACCCACTGCCCTCCTCACTCCAGATAAGATTCAATAAGCAGGTGCTGAGGGGACCCCCCGGCACAAGTGTTATAACCTTGGAGACAGTCACACTTGTCTCCTGCAACAACTGCAGACTCATGGCCCTGTCTGACCATCACTCCCAGAAGGCCAGTCCCCACAGCAGGGACCTGGGACCCTGGCTAGTGGTCCCCAGCAGGACCCATGGTGAGGGCTGCCTCCCTGAGCCCAGCTTCTGATGTCTCAGAAGGGCCAGGCCTCATAGGATTCTGTTCTTTTCACCAGGAATAATGTGCTCGATGTGCAAAAGTGAACCCATGTATAAAACCTTCACATAGGCCAGGCACAAAAAGTGACTGGCAGGATCTCTCTCATGTGTGACAGCTAAGAAGACCAACTCCACAGCAGGGGAGAAGCACAGTGGTACTAGAGGTGAGGAGGGGACATGGGAAAGAGACAGCAGGCGCCAAACACAGTTAGACAAGAGAGTCCCAGCATCCTTGGGTTTGCAACAGTTTCTTACACATTCTACAAGAGCGAGAGAGGAGGCCAAGCCCATCCACCCCCCAAAAAAAATGACCTATGTCTGAGGAAAGGGCAAATGCTCACTATCCTGACTACATTCTTGGGTGTCTTAATACGGGCATAGTGATAAAACTGAAGTTATGAAAAATGCACTTCCAGGATTTTATCTCAGTCAGGAAGGCAGATTTCCTCAGGCATGCTGATGTGAGGCTGGGGAGGGGCTCCTTTGCCCTCCCGGAGCTCAGGGAAGGAGCAGCAGGGTGGGGTGCAGGGCAGGCCCAGTTCACCTGGAGGGTGAGGCAGCTGCAGGATCTTGATGCCTCGGGAGCCAGGACTAGGTCTGGGCCTGGTTTCTCAGCCTGACACCATGGATGGCACTGCTCAGAGGTGGTCGCAGTGTCCCTGCAGGAGGAGGACCATATGGTCACCAGGAGTCATCCATGGTGGGACAGGCGTGCAGGGCTGGGGGCCTGCATTCACACCTGGCTTCAAAAAGGCACATCTCTTTTTCACTTAAAAATCGTGAGTTTGATTCCCACATCAAAATGTGCAGACACCCTAAGTAAACAGGGCCACACCTTTCCCACCCTACCCCACAGTCCACACACTCTCTGGCACCCCGGAATGGCTGTCCACCCTCCTGGTCTCTGCCCTTTCCCTGACTGGCACAGGGATGCCTCCTGAAGCTATCTACAGCTCCCACACAGGGCACCTGAGTCCATGCCCTTTGGAGTCTTTTCCCTGCCCAGTGGTGTCCCTGAGAGCCCCATCCTGTGTGCTTGCTGCATCCTTAACCCTCTTTTAAGGCCGCACCATCTGTGAGCCTGGGGACCTCTGTGCATGTGGGCTGGATGTGCCTTTCTCCTGGAGTTCACAACTGCTGGGGTGGACCTTGGATGGGGACCATTAGGCGATGATCATGGAGGCTACAGCTTTACACACAGCCCACATCTCCCCCAGATGCTGCATTCATTTTTATGGCTTCTCACAGTGTCTCCACAACCCTCCACGCACACTGCTTCCCACCAGTTTTTCAATGAAGTTTGTAAAAGCTCATTTACCTTATTTCAGGTAAAGTATGCACACACAGCCCATAGGTGCACAGTTCAGGAACACTGGGACTGCTCACCCGGGTGGGAACACCACCCTTACATGTCACCAGGTCTTTAACCCTTTGGCTCTGAACCCATTGGATAGTGAATCCCACATGGGACTATGAATTCCACACAGGGCTGTCCCCTCTTGGGCACATGCCATGAAGGCCTTCCTGGAGGCAGAAACACAGCCAAAAGCTTCCAGAGCACTGTCCACCCCCGAAAGGCACAGCAGCAACCACGGCCCTGTTGCCATCCTGAGGGCCACCCGGGACACGCAGCCTCCCTCCTGGGAGCTCTGCCCCGCAGCCCCCTGGGCAAGATGCCGATCCCACGGATATTGAATCCACAAGTTCTCTTGCAGGATAGCCCCACAACCTGGGCCCTGACCCCGCCAGTCTCGGTGAGGGGCTGCTCCCTTCGCCCTCCCAGGGGCTCAGTGTCAGGGCTTGGGCAGTTGAAACCGGATCCCTGGCTGCGTCTGGGTCCGGTGCACGCTGCCGCCGCCCCGCCTCGAGGCATGACCTTTAAGGTTCCCAGCTGCCGTTACTGTCCCTAGCCGCTGGAGCTCGAGACAGGACAGTCAGGAGGGGGGCAAGGCAGAGGTGGGGAGGCCGCAGAGGCCGAGCCCCAACCCAGCCCCAGCCATCCCTCAGCCAGCCGGGACAGCTCTCCAGAGTCCGAAGCTGCGCAAATGAGTCCCAACATGTCCCCACGTCAACGCAGAGCCCCAAGTCCCACGGGCCGCGGACCTCTAGGCTGGGGATACGGGGGCCACACCAACCTTCCCCGCTGAGCTGGGGCTCCATGTCGGGCTTTGGGGCGGGGAGTCCTGAGGCCAGTGCCTCTTGCCCGCGCAGGCCAGCTCTCTCGTCTGCGGCTGCGGAGCGCGGTCCAGGCCCGGGGTTGATGCTCGGCCACCCAGGCCCCCATCCCAGTACACCGCAGTCCCAGACAGCCTGACTGCTGCATTTAAAAAAAACCCCAAAAGTGAGGGGCGGAGCTCAGAGAAGATGGGTGGGGCTTAGGTAGAAGGGCGGGGCTTGGGGAAACCGTTCGGGTGAGTGCTGGGTGGGAGAGGCCTTGGAAGGGCGGGGCTTAGTTGTGTGTACCGAGCTGCTCTTACCAGGTTGAAGTAGGGCCCCCTGGACCCTAGGCTTCTCTTTGGCTCCGCCCCTCCGGGCCCCAGCCCTCTCTTTCAGCTCCTGGACTGTCCACTTTTTGGGGGGTAGGAGGGGAACCAGGGATTGAACTCAGGCCCTTGCTCTTGCCAGGCAAGCGCTTATTCTACTGAGCTATCTCAACTGTCTACTTTGGCTAAGCTGTCACAGCTACCACAGTGAATAGGACCTGTCACAGCCATGAGAGGTGGAAACATAGACAGCAAGCCACACTTGATGAGCCAGCTGGATTGCCGTTCTGGAGGCTTGTGAGGAATAATGAACGTTGCTGAGATTAGGAACCCCTTTGTTGGGCAGTAGTAGCTCACTGGTACTGTACATGTTGCTCCAGAGCACACGACGGCTGGGCGTTTCATAGTCTCTCTCCTTGCAGTGTCAATGAGATATCTAAAAACACAAACAAACATCTGGAGGACAGTGCACAACTCACCAAGGGAAAGACAAACCCAACACCTCTCTATCACAGAATTTGAATCATTCATGAAATGTTCTTTTCCACCTACTGAATCAGTGAAGATAGACACATGACGATATTATATGTTACAAAGAATGGAGGGAACAAACTTCCTATCTAGCTACTGGGTGTGCACATTGGAAAATGCTCTGGAAGTTAATTTAGTGGCATCTAGCAAAATTGACCATAGAGCACATCTTTTTGCCCAGTAATTTTACATCTTGGCATCTTCCCTAGAGACTCTGGCCTCTACCTGTATTAGCCAGCTTTCCGTTACTATAAGGAAATGCCTGACATAATGCACCTACAAAGAGAAAAAGCTGACTGAGGTTTCAGGCCAAGACTGGATGGGCCAGCAAGACAGATGGGGGTAGATCCAGCATGGTGGAATAGACCTGCACATGAGCCAAAAAGCAGAGGAAGGGAGCAGGTGGCACTCCCACTGTTCTCCTCTGGGGCACACTCTCCATTAATCCAAGGACCTCTCCAGAGCCCCAGCTCTGGGAAGTTCCACCTCCTTCCCACTCTGCAGACCAAGGCAGGATAAGTGGGCTTTGAGGCAATGTTTACCATCCGAACCCTAGCGGTTCCCTGGGAGCCCTATGCAGAGTGGTTCCCAACTATACTTTTTTCAAAAAAAAAAAAAAAACAGAATCTCTCTTTGTAGTCCAGGCTGGCCTCTAACTCACGGTGATCCTGCTGCCTCAGCCTCCCAAGTGCTGGGATTGCAGGCGTAAATCTGAAACAACCCATGCACCCAAAAGGGGATAAGCAGCGAGAGCAGCTGTGGGCTGGGACTGAGCCCACTGCCATCCACAGGAAGTGCAAGTTGCTGGGTATCTCCAAGGACGACCTCAGCCTGGCAAAATTTTAAAAGAACAGATGAAATCATGTTTGTTTGTTTTTACTGGTGCTTGTCCGGATATATCAAAATTGGAAGCTTACTAAGGTAAGTTGCCTCTGAGAAAGGACAGGAGGGGACAGAATACAGAAGCTAAATGAGACTGATAGTTGTTTTTTGTGTTTTAGGAAAAAAATGAAAAACACTGTTGCAGGAAAATTGAGTCAACTGTGTCTAGGAGTTCAGAAGAAATTTTATTTAATGCTATTGGCCCCCCGAAAAATAATCTCTAAAGTCTGGGGCATGGATTACAAAAAGATTGTCTTTTTTTATTGAGTAGCAAGCAGGAGTAATAAAAGCTAAGATAAGCATAGCTGAAGGATGTGGCACAATGGGGCATCTTGTGGTGACAGAGCTGCAGGTAGCAAAGTTGTTTTTAGCACATTGACAGAAGTTTTAACTTAATAACAAATCATGTGATTTAGCCCAGTTTAGTGGCAGAGAATGGAATGACTGCAGCACTGTTGGACAAAATGGCTGCAGTGAGGTCAAAATTTCTGTTTTCATATTAAAAAAAAAAATCTTAGAAGCTATGAGAGGGTACAAACAACTGCCCCTAGTAGAGATAGGAAGGGGGGGGGTCTATTATGTTATACTTCATATTTTTCTGTTAAATGTATTCCTTTTGGAAAATAACATTTAAGAAACTTTTTCTTGTGAAAGAAAATATTTTTCTTACATTGCTGTAATTTTTTCTTAGGAAAATTTTTCTTATGAAGACAGATTATTTTAGTAGAAAATTTATCTTTTGACACTTGGTTGGCTTTTTTTTCCTTTCTTTTTGTGCTCAGACTGAAATTTTCTCTTTCTCTGGGGTTCATGTACTCCTCCTACCTTTCAGCACCTGGTAGCTGGGACTGCAGATGCACACCATGCCTGGCCTGCAGTTGTGACATAAATGATCTGCCAGTGGGGCTGACCACTCCAAGGGAGCCAAGGGGACCTCAGCTCCTCCTTGGTGAGCGCCCTTCAGTAGGGACAGTCTGTGTCCTCGCCCTCCAGCTCTGTGTCTCCTGCATCCTTTGGCTCTCAACTTCCACCTCCCAAGCCAGCGGTGGCTGCTGAGGTTCACCCTGCTTCAGGGCTCAGGCCCCTCTGTTGCCTCCCTCTTTCACATGCCATAGCCTGGTGGCAGCACCAAAATACCCACATCACCTAAGACTCCTACCCAACTGCCAGGGACCAGCAGTCCCTACCCCCTTCTGCCCTGTAAGGAAACACATACCCATGAGCATCTTTGAGGGCGACCATTCTGCTTGCAATTTCCACTTCCCATGTCCAACAATGACACCCTGTATTATGGGCAGTCACATCTCCCAAAGTCATACACTGAAGCCCAATGTCATTATGTTTGGAGATAGAGCCTTTAACTGGTCACTAAGGTAAGTAACATCACTAAGATAGGACTTAATCCAACAGGACTGTGTCCTATACTGAGGGAGGGACTGCCTGTCTCTGTCTTGCAGCAGCACAGAGGGATGAGTTTGAGGACAGCAAGAAGACAGCAGTCTTCAGGGCAAGGAAGGAGCCTAAAGAAGCCTCTGATGGCCCCTCGTGCCCCCAGATGGTGGGACACATTTGTGGTTCTTGCTGCAGCACCCTGAGTGGTGGGGGGCAGGGAGAGGTCAGGGCTATGCTCACCTCACAGAAGGGCCACATTAGCAAAGCTCAGCTTATATGGCCATTACTTCTTACACAATTCTAACCAAAATCCCAGTGTCAACCGTATAAGGAAGTGATCTCAAGCACTAAGGTTCACGAACCTGTTATGGACATTGCTGTTTGGAAGAGCTAAAGTTATAGGCGCTGTAAATAGATCCTAGAACTAATTTTTTTTCTGTTTGAGGAAGAAACTTTCTAAAGGTAAAAAGCAATAGGATTAAAAGCACATATAATGGTGTGGCATATGACATGTTAACATGTATAATGTCATATGTTTCTAAAGCTGAAATGCCAAAATCCTTGCAGTCCTGGAGCACAAAGACCCAGAGACAGGTAGGGAAGGCAGTCAAGATGATAAGGGCAGGAAGCTGACATAGAAGCCTAAGAAGGGACACTCAGAGGCCATGGAGTGAAAGGCAGGCACCCTGGAAGCAGGTGACGACAGATGTGGTTCCTCCTGGGTCCTTGTCCATGGGCCACTAAAGGCTTGAAATGATGCAGATGTCTCCCCTTGGTGACAGTGATGCAAGGTATTTGTTTGGAAAACCTCAGTGTCCCTGTCCTAACTACAGTGACTTCCAGATCTACAGACTTCTTGCCTGAGTCACAGTGACCCTGGGGGATGGCAGAGGATGATGAATCTCATCCTATGCATCCAATCCAGTTAACCCAGGAGTCCGCAGAGAGAGCTGGGCCTCATTGACCACCAAGAGCCACCCTGGCACCAATAGCCCTGAGCCTTTCAGCTGCCTGCCTGCTGCCAGGGGTAGGTGGGCCCATGAAGGATTTCCAGTGTAGATGCAAGTGTCCCTAGGAGCTTCTGTGCAGCACACCTACATAGACAGACAGGTCTCTGATGGAGCCTGGGCAGGGCACCCAGGACAGCTAAGGTACCACACCTCATAGAGGATCTTTGGATCCTGAAGCCCCTATGGCAGATCTGGTGAGGTGACACCTCAAGGTCTGTCACCAGCCTTCCTAAAGTTTAATATGCATGTGACCAAAAACTGCCCCTGTAATGACCAGGGAAACCTGCCTCTGTCTCCTTCTCTGTATGTGCTGGCTGGTAGCACGGCCTCTGCACCCAGCACCTCTGGGTGTCTTTCATCACCTGTTCCTGTGGGTCTTCTCCTGGGTGCCCACTCCTGTGAGATGCTTGTGATTCCAACCCCCTGCTGGCCCCCACTATAGCCCAAAGCCACACATGGCCAATGTAGCTTAGCAGCACCTTGATGTCCGCTCCCTTTCAGGCCCGCATCGTTGCCACAGTAACAGATGCAGAGCCCTGCACCCACTCCAAGCATGTGGCATCCCTCCCCAGGCCACTGCAGCCACGTGCGCACTGGCAAGTGGTACACTCCTGGAGCTGAGTGGCCTCACAGAGGCCATAGGCTATGTGTGCAGTGCTCAGCAGAGATCTTGCCTTCTTTGTTTTGACAGTGCCCTAAGGCCGAGGTTCCCAAATGACACTGTCCAGGACTGGGCATCAGAGACATCAATTCCAGCCAACTGCAGCCTAAGAGGCGGCCTCCTGAGTATACCACTCCCCCTCCCACCCGGGTTCTGCTTTGAAAATAGAACCTGACCCACAGCACCAGCATGCTGCAAATCCACACCAAGCACCCACTGCTGTTCAGGCTGTGGCCCTGTCCCAGTAGGCATCCCTGCCTGAACCCTGCCCAGGCCTGACCCCTGTCTGTCTCCAAGAGGTTTTTCTGTCACTGAGCCCTGAGTCTCGTCCCTGTTAGAATGACCCCAGCTGGCTCTGCTCACGATGTTTCTTCCTGCTGCCCATGCCCTGGCCACACCAGCACTTGGGAGCCTTAGGACCCAAGGGGACAAGGCTCAGGAAGCAATGGGACTATGCTTGGGGATAGAGCTGGAGCTACACACCAAGAACACAGGTACTGCAGTCTTGGGGAAGGAAGAAAGCATGCCCAGGAAGGTCTACGTAGGAAGCATGGCTGTGGCAGTATATTCAGCTGGTCTACCTGTGGTGAAAGTGCATCTGTGTGTTTGCACATTCACAGACATGTAAGAATCCTGGAAGCCAGCTGGCCCTGCTCTGCCTACACCAAGAGTTCTCTGAGAAGGAAATTCTGCCTGACAGGAAAATATATAGGTGACTCGGCTGAATATATGCACTGTTCATGAACCCAAGAGCACCTGAGAGATCTACATGGCCACCCCTGCAGGCCACACTGACGGAGACCAAGTCATTTCATGTAGCTTCCCTAAGACTATGTGGCCTGAATAGTAGCATTCTGGAGGTCTGAGGTCAGGACTGGTCTCCTTGGGGAACATCAGGAGTCAAGGCTCCTTCTGAGCCTCCAGAGAAGATCCATCTCTGTCTCTGCAGCCTTCAGAGGCACCTCTGCTCCACCACTTGTGGTCCTGTTCCAAGGGCAGCCCTGTGCCTCTCCCTGATCTATTGTCCTTACATTGCCTGGCTTCTTTCTTCAGGACCTCTGATGACACCCAGTCCTCTGCTAATCCGCTTCACAAAGTCCCCATGGGCTCCTTGGGGGCTCTTCCTCCACGCAGGCCCACACCTGCCCAGGATTCTAGGGAGGAGGACAAGACTATCAAGGAGAGTGCAGTTCCCGGGTTGCCTCCTCCAGGCAGACAAGCTGCCCATGCAGTTCCTTACCCATGTCCCAAGAATTTGTTAGAACTAGATTTAGAGGTCAAAATCATTTGTACCTAAGCAAACTGTCACTTGCAATAACTCAAAGCTGACCTGATGGGATTCTGTTAAATAATACAGCTTGTCTATATAACTATAGCTTTC
Source organism: Capromys pilorides (assembly GCA_004027915.1). Lineage (NCBI taxonomy): Eukaryota > Metazoa > Chordata > Mammalia > Rodentia > Capromyidae > Capromys > Capromys pilorides. The sequence goes on from PVKN010009590.1 coordinate 16,078, forward strand.
AAGTACCTTAAATTATGCCAGCATCCAGATGCCTGTGTGTGCACATATGTGGCACTCCAGGCCTGTCTAGAAGATGCATCACCTACAGCCAAAACCTATGTTAATTCAAAATGGCAACATACAAAGTCAGATCATACAGCAGCAGCACAGATGCCGGCCAACAGCAGCTGCCCTCGACCTCAGCCTTGGCGAGAAGACTATCTCGGGTCTTGATTCCTAGAGCAGCTAGATTGTAGCATGTGCCCGAGTCCTAAAAGGTGAGTGGCAACTTTGGAGAACTGATATTGTTCCCCTAACTCAAAAGCAGCACAAAACCTAATTGAATCTCTCCATGATTTTGATCTTATTTTCTTCGGGCTCAGCTAAAGTCTGCTTCACAGCTGCAGACATCTACTTCATGCATAACTTAGATGTTGTTTTATGCCCATAAGCAGCTCTTAGAAAAGAGGGGCACAGGGTGTGAGCATTAGCCAAGGGCAGAGCCCATAACAAACACAGGCAGAAAACATCACTGGAAGGGCTGAGGTGGCACCACCAGCCAGCAGCCAGGTACCGGGAATGGCAAGATCTTGAAGGGTGACTCATGTTAGATTTTGTTTTCTCCCTTCTCAAATCACTATCATGCTGCTAGCCAGGTTGTCTTTGAAGAAGGAGGAGATGGATGAGGAAGCAAGTACTGTAGGGAAATGAAATAAAGGAAGATGTGCCTGAGGTCAGATGTGCCTAGAGCAGGAGGTATACCGAGCTAGGTTGTGGTCAGCCCCTTTCTACATAGGGAGGCTGAATCAACAGGACAGACAGATCCCCAAGTTTGCAGAGATGACAGTGAGAACCCACACCTGCTCCTATACGCCCCAATGCAGAGCTCCATGTGCCACCCTCAAACCCTGGGGGAACAGCACCTTTGCCATTGTTAGTTAGCAAGACAAATGTGCTGCACAGTGGGAAACCATGCCCAGCATGAGCCAAAAATCCCACAAATGTCTAAAGTAAGGGACTAAGCCATGGTTTCTTCTTTCAAGTCCTCTGAACTTCCTAAACTATGTCTGCCTCACATTCATCTCTCCTAGGGAGAAGATTGCTTTGAAGAACCAGATCTTCAATTTTAACAGAATCTTTGACATGAGAAATGCATCCTTTGATTTACAAATTAGGTGCTTGTGTTTGTGAAAAACCACTTGACCAATTTTCACTGGAGAAGAAACCTAAGCAAGCCTTATGTCTAGTTTTCTGAGTTCATCTAATTGTAAATAGAAGTTAATAACAGGCCTATTTTAAATAGCTTGCCTCGAAGTCAGAGGTTTTTTTTTTTTCTCATATGAATTTGAGTTTTGCAAGTTACAAGTCAGTGACCCTGGGTCTCCCAAAGCCAAAATCGAGATTGTGTGTGGGTTGGGGTCCACACAGTGGTGGTGAGAACAGGGACCTTCATGTTCTGCATTCACAGCCAGAGTTTCAGGTGGAAGAAAGCAGGAAATAGAGCAGGACAGTGCTTCAAGACAGTGAGGCAGAAAGGGTAGATGTGAGGAAAACAGAGGAACTAAGAACAACTACTCCTTGCCAAGGGCTAGGAAGCTTCATGGACAGGCACATGGGTCCTGAGGACACTGGCTGCACCATGGCTGCACAGGCCCCAGTGCAGGCAACATGGCCTCACTGAGGAAAGAAAGAGTAGAAGACCAGGACACAGCAAATGATAACTACATTAGGCCACTGTCAGGGACCTGCTTTCCATTCTGAAGGCTGGAGAGTATGTTCACTACCTCCTGTTATGGAAATATAATCCCTGGCACCCATAGTTTAGAAGAGGTTTATCTGGCCCACAGTTTCCTAGGGCTTCAGTCCCTGGCTGGCTCTAAGGCAGAAGGCACAGAAGAAGGACCTGGTAGAGGATAGCTTCTCCCCCTCATGGCAGCTGGGAAGCAGAGAGAGAAGGGGAAAGCCAAGGACAAGAATGCAACTTTCCAAGTCATACCCCATGGACTACTTCCAACCAACTCCCACCGCCTAACTGCACATTTGAACTCATCAAGGAGGAATCCACACTGGTGAATAGACAGACCCAGGTGTTAAGAGACCCACCTGAGTGGCTGGCCAGGGAGACAGACACTTCAAAGGCTTCACAGCAGGCAGAAATCTGTCTTTCCACCATAGTTCAAGGGCAGAGAAGGCTTGGAAACAGGCGGAGATGGTATAGTCTGACAGGTGGTGGCATCCAGGCTGTCCCCAAGTACATAGGTGCCTGAGTGGGGTCAAGAAGCCACCCAAGATCCCAAGGTTGGGCCAAGGAATGGATGGACCAGTGGGGAGGCCAGGTATGGGTGGAAGGTGAATCTCAAGGGTCATAAAGGGTCATATCATGTCCTGAGCCTCTGATCCAGAGTCCTCATCCTTGTCCTCCCAACCTGGAACAGCTCACAGCCACTGACCAAGAGCATTGGTTGTGGAGATCCAGGAAACCCTAGCACTAACCCCTCATGGGCAGGGTGAGGGTAAACCTTGGAACACCTCCCAGAAGGAAAGTTGACCTCATGTGCAGCATTTGCCACTTCCCCTGCTATGAAGACTCTTCCATGATCCCAATGTCATCTGGGTCATAAAATTTCTGAAAACGTCACAGTGGCAAGAGCTTCTTCTAAGTATCAGCAGATGGGAGCCAATCAACACAAAGTTGCTCAATGGCGTACAGTCCCAAGTCACAGTGCAGAGGAGGCTCTAGGTGCAGGTGGCAGAAGCCATGTGGGCCTATGTCAGCACAGGGAGCTTTATTGAGGGTCAGAGTGGTGACAGGGCCAGAGTATAGAGCAACCTCCAGGAAGGATGGCTTGGAAGCCATTCCAGGACCTGCTGTGGCCGCAAGCCCAAAACATCCCACCTCCAAGTCAGTCCGCCCATTCATGCCCCTCAAGCCCTCTGCCCAGAGCCTGCGTCTTGGGCCAGCAACTCCAACTGCTAGAACAAAAACTCTGCAGGAACATGGAAGGGTGGGGTCAGACCCCTGCACTGCTCTGCCCTGCCCCGGGGTGGGGGGGCACACCAGGAGTGTTCAGGCCCTGGGGGGCACTGCACCCGGGAAAGCCAGGACTTGCAGTCAGCAGAGTGGGAGCTCTGATGAGCAGGACAGGGTCTGGGGTCTAGGGGATCTTCCTCAGAGCAGGGAGCTCAGCAAGACCGTGTGAGCCGGGGCTCCTATGGGGAAGGAGGGGAGTTTTCTCAGCCTCTGCCTGGTGAGGGCTGTAGAGGGGCCCAGCAGAACCCCAGCAGACAGCAGGCTGGCCTTCCCCACCCTGTGTGTCTCCTAAAGAGCATCTGAAGAGTCCCCTGGGACCCTGACCTCAGATATGTGGCCTCAGCCCACACCCTTCCCAGCACTAGGACCTGGCATGGCAAGCCTCTCCTACCACAGTGCCCAACAACAGGGACAAGGGGATTATAGGGCCCCCAAATCATCACATTTGCTCCCCAAAGCATCCAGGATTCATCACAGTGGAGAAGCAGTGCTAAGCCACATCTCTGCAGGTTGCCTCAAAGAGTGGCAGCCAGTGGCTGGAGATGCCCCTCCCATTGGAACAGATGTCGTTAGTACACACCTCCGTCATTCTTGCTTTGCTATCTCATTTTCTCTGGATGGAAGAACTCCCAGGACAGGGTCACTACTGCCTCTGGACACTGGGACTAGGCACCTCGTGACGGTTACATCTGTGCTGTGGGGACTCAGCCACCACCACATGAGCACCTGGGCTGGTCACCTGGTTTCAATTTTCCTGGGAACAGGCATCTGGCAGGAGCAGTGTCGACTGCAGCATCATGTCACTGCCTCAAGACAGTGGGGCACAGGCCAGGTACGTAGGATCTGAACCAAGCCCACTCACACTGCCCTGCTGGCACACAGCTCTGTGCAGTCCCTCAGCACCCCACCCCAGGGACACAGACCTGGGCATTCTGCCAGAGTTTTGAAAGCTGTGAGTTGTTCCTTTTCCATGCACCAAGATTAAAGAATCACTGCTTTGTTCCACTGAGCTCTGCCGGTAGCTCATCACACCTGTGGAGACCGGGTCTCCAAACCAACACTGCAGTGGGGCAGTGAGGTCAGTGGCCAGCCCAGGTCATTCCTTACATGGCCCCCACCACAAGTCATGCGATGCTTTCCAGACACCAGCACCCTAATCAACACCAAGCTTCTGCGTGCTGAGGCATCTATGCAGTACTATTTAAGCCCACACACAATTTACTCTTATTTGCCACCCCTCAAAAAGATATTTGAAGTAGCTTAAATATAAATACAGCTACAAAAAGACAGTAAAAAGTAAAATTAGAGTCATATAGGTGGCAGTAGCATCTACTAAAGTAATACAGTTAAGAAAAATGAGCAGTAAATGTGCTCTGAAAAAAAAAAAAGTGCTCTGAGATTACTGGCAGTAAAGGTGGAAAGAGAAAGTTTCTGTTGCCAAGGAAAAACAGCATCTGGTGGGTTAGCCAGGAAAGGTCACACACTGGTCCTCGCATCCTCTGAAAAGGGCTCTTTAAGATTTGGATGCACACAAGATCAAGGCATGGCAGGGACTAAGTCCAGGCCTTCCTTCCGCCGAGCAGACATGGCCAGAGTGTGGAAGCAATCAGAACCATGTGTGTCAGGATCTTTCTCTGGTTTTCTCCATGTTTTCTCCTTTAGTGGACTAAACATCAGTGCCAAGCTCATTCAAGCATTCTGAGAGCTAAGTTCAGGGCAAGCTCCATCCTCCCTTCTCCCTGGGGAACCAGGTCCCCAGGACTTTGCTCTGGAAAGGGGGCACAAAACTCCATGCCAGGGGTCTTAGGTTTACACAGAGATGAGCCACTCCTTGTGTACCTGTGCTCCAAATGCAGCCTTGTAAGCAGCTGGCAGGGTGGAAGAGATATCACAAGTATCTCGGGTTCCTGTCCAGTCAGACCCATCCTGACTGTGAGGTCACAAGAGTCCCTAACTCTTCAAACCTTGGTTTCCTCCCCAACTGAGTGGCCATGGGCAGTACATGAAGAAGTTGCCAGGCTACAGCTCTGTACCAAAGCTGCCATCACATCCATCTCCCTGGGGACATCAAAAGTACACATTAGTCTCTACCTTCAAGGAAGTCCATGGCAGCTGGAGGATGACAGCCTGATGGCCATAAGCACTAGGGCACAGAGCTGCCAATGTCCTTGGGGACTGGGGCACTGGGCAGGGACTTCAGGTACTCCAGATGTCTCCGGGCATCCTCCTGGTTGTGCCGCACATAGTACACAATGTAGGCGACAACCATGGTGAACCAGCCAAACATGGTGACCAGCATGGCTACATCTGTGGTCTTGTGATGAGTGCTGCAGAGGCTGACACCCGAGTCCAGCACGTGGATCAACGGCTGGCCCACGAACTCCTCCTGTACAGAGGTGTGGCACGCCATCTCATCCACTGAGTCCGGGTCTAGTTTCAGCTCCCAGAGCGCTTCCTGCAGGGCGCACTCACAGTGCAGTGGGTTGTGGGACAGGCGGATCTTGGCACTCAGTTTGCTCAGGGCATCCTTAGGAATCCTCCGAATGCGATTGTGTGACAGGTCTAGCAGCCGCAGGCCACCAGCCAGGCCAGAAAAGGCAGCAGGGCCGATGGTCTCCACAGCATTGTGAGACAGGTCCAGCTCCCGCAGCTGGTGCAGGTGCTGAAAGGCGCCGTCAGGGATGCGGGAGATTCTGTTAGCGTCCAGCTTCAGGAGCACGGTGTCAGTGGGGATGTCCCCAGGGACCTCCTGCAGGCCACTGTCACTGCAGTGCACGGCCACGGGCCCTGCATGGTCAGGGCACTTGCAGGCCTGCGGGCAGGAGGCGCCCAGGCGCAGACAGAGAAAGAGGAAAAGCCAAGAGTGCTGGGCAGGGGTCAGTGGGAACCTGGGGTTCTGCGTGCCCCTAGGACCCATCCTGCTCGACTGGGACAGGTACCTCCTCTGGGCTCTGACTGGGCCCCTCAGAGCAGCGGTCACCCAAAGCAGGCACGAACTCTTTCTTCACATGTCCGCAGGAGCTGTGCACTTGACTGTAAAGCAGAGAACAGAAAAGCAAGGCAGGGCGGGGAGGAGCGGCAAGCATGCCACCAGCTAGCCTGGGGCACTCCGAGGAGGCACTAGAGCAAAGGTGAAGCACCCAGGACCTACCTGCCTGTCCCTTGCTTCCGGAGACGCCCACGGCCACCCTGATGAACGCTCGCAGCAACGGGGTCAGCGGACACTGGCTGCGCCTCGGCAGGCCTTGTCACAAGCGGCTGAGACCCACGCCCCGGCTCCCTGTGGCGACTCCGCGTGGCAACCCGGTATGCGCGGGCTGTTTGCCAGTCGGTGGAGCAGGTGGGGCCGGGCGGCGGCCCCGCGATCGTGGGGTAGAGGGAGTGTGACCTGCCTATCGCTTGGCACCCGGACCACAACCCCTTAAAAATCGCAAGCAAAAGTGAAGGCGCGAGGGGAAGGGAGTGAAGCTGGTTAGGAGTGCGGCTGGGGCGGGGCTCGGGCCAGGCGGTGAGCTGAAGGGGCAGAGGGCCGTACCTGAGCCGCCGCGGGGCTGCCGGAGCCTTATCGGGCGACTGGCCATGCGAAACGCGCAGCGGAGACTGGGTGGTGTCCACCGCCCTCCTCACGGGCGGCGAGGTAGAGCGCCGGCTGTGGGCCGAGAGAAGCGGCAAGGGGCGGGGCGGGGCCTTTTCATGGGGCGTGGCTTCTAGGGGGAGGGGCTGAGGGAAGGACTGGGCGGGGCCCGCAGCGGAGTGAGGGGCTGGGATGGAAAGGTGTGGAACCTGAGGAGGGCGAGGCTGTTGAAAAGGTGCCTGGATTAAAAAGCCTATGGCCCATGAGGGGGCGGGGCCGGGTCGGCCAGCTTGCTCGAGGACCCCCACCCACCTTAGCAGGAAGGCGGAGGCGGAGGCGGAGCCACGAGAGGGGGCGGGGCTCCGCGAGGAGGGGGCGGGGTTAGAGCTGGGCTTTCCCACAGATGGAGCGCAGGCACAAGGCGGGATGAGCGCGCCATGGGCGTGTCGTGGACCGCCCCTGCCGGCTGGGAGTGCATAGGCTCCTCCCACCCTGTTTGGGGGTAGGACTGGATCTGCAGCTCTTTTGACTTATAGGAAGCTCTTTAGACCCAGTCCCTGGGGCCCCTTGGACCCAAGGTCCAGGGTCCTGGACCCACACTTCAGGGTCTGTGGAGGGCTGGGAAGTGGGGTGGGGAGCTGAAGCTGGACCTCAGCCTGCCCAGGCCTCTGTAAACAGCCTTGGCGGTGTCATGGATACACCGTAAACCACATAGTTAAACGTGATCTTCGCTGACGTCTGTGTGCCCCCGCGAAACCCTTGCCACAGCCAATACAGGAGACACCTCAATTCTTCCCTCGGCCACATGGTCTGCTTTTCGTCACCGCAGACGGGTTTGCATTTCTGTGACTTACGTAAATGGACTTGTGCGCTCTCCAGTCTCTGCCCCTAGCATGGCTATTTTGAGAT